>CM051385.1:14994742-15091911 GCA_028015245.1 Cardamine occulta
CCTCTTCATTTTCACATCAATAGGTGTTATTTAAGCCTTCATATGTGTCTTATTGATATAACTCCCCATCTTCACTATTAGAAACTCTTATGAGATTCTAAAAACAAGCAAACTATGGAATAAGCTATAATGCTTGTTTCTTGATCTGCTTCTACACCTTAATCGCATGCTTAATCATGTCATCAAGAGAGCTAAAAGGCTGAATCTAAGCCTTTAATGAAGTTTCATCACTCAAACCCAGTACAGAGCATACAATGGCACTCTAAAGTGGCTCTTGAACATCCCAAAGCAGTTGTGAGAGATTAAAGTCCTCAACTACATTCAACACTTCTATTCACTCTCATTTGTATCTTGAAGAATCATTAATCCGTTTTTAGGTCAATTAAGCTTGAAAATGGCGAAAACCTTTTCAATGAAACCATTGATTCTTCATATTCACATCAATAGGTGTTGTTTAAGCCTCCATATGTGCCTTCTTGATACAACTCCCCATATGCACCATTAGAAACTCCCTTTAGATTCTAAGAATAAACAAAACTATGGAGTAAGCTATAATGCTTGTTTCTTTAGTTGATCTACTTCTAGACCTTAGTGGCATGGTTAATCATGTCATCAAGAGAAGCTAAAAGGGCTGAATCTAAACCTTTAATGAAGTTTCATCACTTAAACCCATGAAAGAGCATACAATGGCACTTTGTAGTGGCTCTTGAACATTTCAAAACAGTTGTGAGAGATTAAAGTCCTCTGACCACACTTCAACACTTATATTCATTCTCATTTGTATATTGAAGACTCATAACTCTGTTTTTAGGTCTATCAGCTTGAAAATGGCGAAATCCTTGTTAATGAAAACATTGATTCTTCATATTCACATCAATAGGTGTTTTTTAAGCCTCCATATGTGTCTTCTTGATAAAACTCCCCATATTCACCATTAGAAACTCCCTATGAGATTCTAAGAATAAACAAAACTATGGAGTAAGCTATAATGCTTGTTTTTCGTTGATCTACTTCTACACTTTAGTGGCATGCTTAATCATGTCATCAAGAGAGCTAAAAGGCTGAATCTAAACCTTTAATGAAGTTTTATCACTTAAACCCAGAATCAGAGCATACAATGGCACTTTGTAGTGGCTCTTGAACATTCAAAAACAGTTCGAGAGATTAAAGTACTCTGACTACACTTCAACACTTTTATTCACTCTCATTTGTATCTTGAAGAGTCATAACTCTGTTTTTAGGTCTATCATCTTGAAAATGGCGAAAACCTTGTCAATGAAACCATTGATTCTTTATATTCATATCAATAGGTGTTGTTTAAGCCTCCATATGTGTCTTATACTCTTCTCTATATTCACTATTAGAAACTCCTATGAGATTTTAAGAACAACCATAACTATGGAATAAGCTATAATGCTTGTTTCTTTCGTTGATCTACTTCTACATGTTAGGAGCATCCTTAATCATGTCATCAAAGGAGCTAAAAGGCTGAATCTAAGCGTTTAATGAAGTTTCATCACTCAAACCCAGTATAGAGCATACAATGGCACTCTGTAGTGGCTCTTGAACATCTTAAAATAATTGTGATAGATTAAAGTCCTCTGACTACACTTCAACACATCTATTCAATCGCATTTGTATCTTGAAGAGTGATAACTCCGTTTTTAGGTCTATCAGATTGAAAATGGCAAAATTCTTGTCAATGAAAGCATTGCTTCTTCATTTTCACATCAATAGGTGTTATTTAAGCCTTCATATGTGTCTTCTTGATATAACTCCCCATCTTCACTATTAGAAACTCTTATGAGATTCTAAAAACAAACAGAACTATGGAATAAGCTATAATGCTTGTTTCTTTCGTTGATCTGCTTCTACACCTTAGTGGCATGCTTAATCATGTCAGCAAAAGAGCTAAAAAGGCTGAATCTAAGCCTTTAATGAAGTTTCATCACTCAAACCCAGTACAGAGCATACAATGGCACTCTGTAGTGGCTCTTGAACATCCCAAAGGAGTTGTGAGAGATTAAAGTCCTCTGACTACATTCAACACTTCTATTCACTCTCATTTGTATCTTGAAGAATCATTAATCCGTTTTTAGGTCAATTCGCTTGAAAATGGCGAAAACCTTTTCAATGAAACCATTGATTCTTCATATTCACATCAATAGGTGTTGTTTAAGCCTCCATATGTGCCTTCTTGATACAACTCCCCATATGCACCATTAGAAACTCCTATTAGATTCTAAGAATAAACAAAACTATGGAGTAAGCTATAATGCTTGTTTCTTTAGTTGATCTACTTCTAGACCTTAGTGGCATGGTTAATCATGTCATCAAGAGAGCTAAAAAGGCTGAATCTAAACCTTTAATGAAGTTTCATCACTTAAACCAGATCAGAGCAAACATCAATGGCACTTTGTAGTGGCTCTTGAACATTTCAAAACAGTTGTGAGAGATTAAAGTCCTCTGACCACACTTCAACACTTATATTCATTCTCATTTGTATATTGAAGACTCATAACTCTGTTTTTAGGTCTATCAGCTTGAAAATGGCGAAATCCTTGTTAATGAAAACATTGATTCTTCATATTCACATCAATAGGTGTTTTTAAGCCTCCAGTATGTTTCTTCTTGATAAAACTCCCCATATTCACCATTAGAAACTCCTATGAGATTCTAAGAATAAACAAAACTATGGAGTAAGCTATAATGCTTGTTTCTTTCGTTGATCTACTTCTACACCTTAGTGGCATGCTTAATCATGTCATCAAGAGAGCTAAAAGGCTGAATCTAAATCTTTAATGAAGTTTCATCACTCAAACCCAGTACAGAGCATACAATAGCACTCTGTAGTGGCTCTTGAACGTCACAGAGCAGTTGTGAGAGATTAAAGTCCTCTGACTACACTTTAACACTTCAATTCAGTTTCATTTGTATATTGAAGACTCATAACTCTGTTTTAGGTCTATCAGCCTGAAAATGGCGAAATCCTTGTTATTGAAACCATTGATTCTTCATATTCACATCAATAGGTTTTTTTTAAGCCTTCATATGTGTCTTCTTGATACAACTCCCCATATGCACCATTTGAAACTCCTATGAGATTCTAAGAATAAACAAAACTATGGAGTAAGCTATAATGCTTGTTTCTTTCGTTGATCTACTTCTACACTTTAGTGGCATGCTTAATCATGTCATCAAGAGAGCTAAAAGGCTGAATCTAAACCTTTAATGAAGTTTCATCACTTAAACCCAGTACAGAGCATACAATGGCACTTTGTAGTGGCTCTTGAACATTTCAAAACAGTTCAGAGATTAAAGTACTCACTACACTTCAACACTTTTATTCACTCTCATTTGTATCTTGAAGAGTCATAACTCTGTTTTTAGGTCTATCATCTTGAAAATGGCGAAAACCTTGTCAATGAAACCATTGATTCTTTATATTCATATCAATAGGTGTTGTTTAAGCCTCCATATGTGTCTTCTTGATACAACTCCCTATATTCACTATTAGAAACTCCTATGAGATTTTAAGAACAACCATAACTATGGAATAAGCTATAATGCTTGTTTCTTTCGTTGATCTACTTCTACATGTTAGAAGCATCCTTAATCATGTCATCAAAGGAGCTAAAAGGCTGAATCTAAGCGTTTAATGAAGTTTCATCACTCAAACCCAGTATAGAGCATACAATGGCACTCTGTAGTGGCTCTTGAACATCTTAAAATAATTGTGATAGATTAAAGTCCTCTGACTACACTTCAACACATCTATTCAATCGCATTTGTATCTTGAAGAGTGATATCTCCGTTTTTAGGTCTATCAGATTGAAAATGGCAAAATTCTTGTCAATGAAAGCATTGCTTCTTCATTTTCACATCAATAGGTGTTATTTAAGCCTTCATATGTGTCTTCTTGATATAACTCCCCATCTTCACTATTAGAAACTCTTATGAGATTCTAAAAACAAACAGAACTATGGAATAAGCTATAATGCTTGTTTCTTTCGTTGATCTTCCTTTACACCTTGGTGGCATGCTTAATCATGTCATCAAAAGGGCTAAGATGCTGAATCAAAGCCTTTAATGAAGTTTCCTTACTGAAAACCCGCACAGTGCATAACATGGCACTCTGTAGTGGCTCTTAGACTATCCCAAAGGAGTTGTGAGAGATTAAAGTCCTCTGACTACATTCAACACTTCTATTCACTCTCCTTTGTATCTTGAAGAATCATTAATCCGTTTTTAGGTCGATCGGCTTTAAAACCGCGAAAACCTTTTCAATGAAACCATTGATTCTTCATATTCACATCAATAGGTGTTGTTTAAGCCTCCATATGTGCCTTCTTGATACAACTCCCCATATGCACCATTAGAAACTCCTATTAGATTCTAAGAATAAACAAAACTATGGAGTAAGCTATAATGCTTGTTTCTTTAGTTGATCTACTTCTAGACCTTAGTGGCATGGTTAATCATGTCATCAAGAGAGCTAAAAGGCTGAATCTAAACCTTTAATGAAGTTTCATCACTTAAACCCAGTACAGAGCATACAATGGCACTTTGTAGTGGCTCTTGAACATTTCAAAACAGTTGTGAGAGATTAAAGTCCTCTGACCACACTTCAACACTTATATTCATTCTCATTTGTATATTGAAGACTCATAACTCTGTTTTTAGGTCTATCAGCTTGAAAATGGCGAAATCCTTGTTAATGAAAACATTGATTCTTCATATTCACATCAATAGGTGTTTTTTAAGCCTCCATATGTGTCTTCTTGATAAAACTCCCCATATTCACCATTAGAAACTCCTATGAGATTCTAAGAATAAACAAAACTATGGAGTAAGCTATAATGCTTGTTTCTTTCGTTGATCTACTTCTACACCTTAGTGGCATGCTTAATCATGTCATCAAGAGAGCTAAAAGGCTGAATCTAAATCTTTAATGAAGTTTCATCACTCAAACCCAGTACAGAGCATACAATAGCACTCTTTAGTGGCTCTTGAAAGTCCTAGAGCCAGTTGTGAGAGATTAAAGTCCTCTACTACACTTTAACACTTCAATTCAGTTTCATTTGTATATTGAAGACTCATAACTCTGTTTTAGGTCTATCAGCCTGAAAATGGCGAAATCCTTGTTATTGAAACCATTGATTCTTCATATTCACATCAATAGGTTTTTTTTAAGCCTTCATATGTGTCTTCTTGATACAACTCCCCATATGCACCATTTGAAACTCCTATGAGATTCTAAGAATAAACAAAACTATGGAGTAAGCTATAATGCTTGTTTTTCTTTAGTTGATCTACTTCTACACTTTAGTGGCATGCTTAATCATGTCATCAAGAGAAGCTAAAAGGCTGAATCTAAACCTTTAATGAAGTTTCATCACTTAAACCGATGACAGAGCATACAATGGCACTTTGTAGTGGCTCTTGAACATTTCAAAACAGTTCAAGAGATTAAAGTACTCGATTACACTTCAACACTTTTATTCACTCTCATTTGTATCTTGAAGAGTCATAACTCTGTTTTTAGGTCTATCATCTTGAAAATGGCGAAAACCTTGTCAATGAAACCATTGATTCTTTATATTCATATCAATAGGTGTTGTTTAAGCCTCCATATGTGTCTTCTTGATACAACTCCCTATATTCACTATTAGAAACTCCTATGAGATTTTAAGAACAACCCAGAACTATGGAATAAGCTATAATGCTTGTTTCTTTAGTTGATCTACTTCTACCTGTTAGGAGCATCCTTAAGCATGTCATCCAAGGAGCTAAAAGGCTGAATCTAAGCGTTTAATGAAGTTTCATCACTCAAACCCAGTATAGAGCATACAATGGCACTCTGTAGTGGCTCTTGAACATCTTAAAATAATTGTGATAGATTAAAGTCCTCTGACTACACTTCAACACATCTATTCAATCGCATTTGTATCTTGAAGAGTGATATCTCCGTTTTTAGGTCTATCAGATTGAAAATGGCAAAATTCTTGTCAATGAAAGCATTGCTTCTTCATTTTCACATCAATAGGTGTTATTTAAGCCTTCATATGTGTCTTCTTGATATAACTCCCCATCTTCACTATTAGAAACTCTTATGAGATTCTAAAAACAAACAGAACTATGGAATAAGCTATAATGCTTGTTTCTTTCGTTGATCTGCTTCTACACCTTAGTGGCATGCTTAATCATGTCATCAAAAGAGCTAAAAGGCTGAATCTAAGCCTTTAATGAAGTTTCATCACTCAAACCCAGTACAGAGCATACAATGGCACTCTGTAGTGGCTCTTAATTATCCCAAAGGAGTTGTGAGAGATTAAAGTCCTCTGACTACATTCAACACTTCTATTCACTCTCCTTTGTATCTTGAAGAATCATTAATCCGTTTTTAGGTCAATCAGCTTGAAAATGGCGAAAACCTTTTCAATGAAACCATTGATTCTTCATATTCACATCAATAGGTGTTGTTTAAGACTCCGTATGTGCATGTTTGATACCAATGCCCAAATGCACCATTAGAAACTCCTATTAGATTCTAAGAATAAACAAAACTATGGAGTAAGCTATAATGCTTGTTTCTTTAGTTGATCTACTTCTAGACCTTAGTGGCATGGTTAATCATGTCATCAAGAGAGCCAAAAGGCTGAATCTAAACCTTTAATGAAGTTTCATCATTTAAACCCAGTACAGAGCATACAATGGCACTTTGTAGTGGCTCTTGAACATTTCAAAACAGTTGTGAGAGATTAAAGTCCTCTGACCACACTTCAACACTTATATTCATTCTCATTTGTATATTGAAGACTCATAACTCTGTTTTTAGGTCTATCAGCTTGAAAATGGCGAAATCCTTGTTAATGAAAACATTGATTCTTCATATTCACATCAATAGGTGTTTTTTAAGCCTCCATATGTGTCTTCTTGATAAAACTCCCCATATTCACCATTAGAAACTCCTATGAGATTCTAAGAATAAACAAAAAGTATGGAGTAAGCTATAATGCTTGTTTCTTTTCGTTGATCTACTTCTACACCTTAGTGGCATGCTTAATCATGTCATCAAGAGACCTAAAAGGCTGAATCTAAGTCTTTAATGAAGTTTCATCACTCAAACCCAAAGTCTGAGCATACAATAGCACTCTGTAGTGGCTCTTGAACGTCCTGAGGCAGGTTGTGAGAGATTAAAGTCCTCTGACTACACTTTAACACTTCAATTCAATTTCATTTGTATATTGAAGACTCATAACTCTGTTTTAGGTCTATCACCTTAAAAATGGCGAAATCCTTGTTATTGAAACCATTGATTCTTCATATTCACATCAATAGGTTTTTTTTAAGCCTTCATATGTGTCTTCTTGATACAACTCCCCATATGCACCATTTGAAACTCCTATGAGATTCTAAGAATAAACAAAACTATGGAGTAAGCTATAATGCTTGTTTCTTTCGTTGATCTACTTCTACACTTTAGTGGCATGCTTAATCATGTCATCAAGAGAGCTAAAAGGCTGAATCTAAACCTTTAATGAAGTTTCATCACTTAAACCCAGTACAGAGCATACAATGGCACTTTGTAGTGGCTCTTGAACATTTCAAAACAGTTCCGAGAGATTAAAGTACTCTGACTACACTTCAACACTTTTATTCACTCTCATTCGTATCTTGAAGAGTCATAACTCTGTTTTTAGGTCTATCAGCTTGAAAATGGCGAAAACCTTGTCAATGAAACCATTGATTCTTTATATTCACATCAATAGGTGTTGTTTAAGCCTCCATATGTGTCTTCTTGATACAACTCCCTATATGCACTATTAGAAACTCCTATGAGATTTTAAGAACAACCAGAACTATGGAATAAGCTATAATGCTTGTTTCTTTCGTTGATCTACTTCTACATGTTAGGAGCATCCTTAATCATGTCATCAAAGGAGCTAAAAGGCTGAATCTAAGCGTTCAATAAAGTTTCATTACTCAAACCCAGTACAGAGCATACAATGGCACTCTGTAGTGGCTCTTGAACATCTTAAAATAATTGTGATAGATTAAAGTCCTCTGACTACACTTCAACACATCTATTCACTCGCATTTGTATCTTGAAGAGTGATAACTCCGTTTTTAGGTCTATCAGATTGAAAATGGCAAAATTCTTGTCAATGAAAGCATTGCTTCTTCATTTTCACATCAATAGGTGTTATTTAAGGCTCGTATGTGTCTTCTTGATATAACGCCCCATCTTCACTATTAGAAACTCTTATGAGATTCTAAAAACAAACAGAACTATGGAATAAGCTATAATGCTTGTTTCTTTCGTTGATCTGCTTCTACAGTTTAGTGGCATGCTTAATCATGTTATCAAAAGAGCTAAAAGGCTGAATCTAAGCCTTTAATGAAGTTTCATCACTCAAACCCAGTACAGAGCATACAATGGCACTCTGTAGTGGCTCTTGAACATCCCAAAGCAGTTGTGAGAGATTAAAGTCCTCTGACTACACTTTAACACTTCAATTCAGTTTCAGTTGTATAATGAAGACTCATAACTTTGTTTTAGGTCTATCAGCTTGAAAATGGCGAAAACCTTGTCAATGAAACCATTGATTCTTTATATTCACATCAATAGGTGTTGTTTAAGCCTCCATATGTGTCTTCTTGATACAACTCCCTATATGCACTATTAGAAACTCCTATGAGATTTTAAGAACAACCAGAACTATGGAATAAGCTATAATGCTTGTTTCTTTCGTTGATCTACTTCTACATGTTAGGAGCATCCTTAATCATGTCATCGAAAGGAGCTAAAAGGCTGAATCTAAGCGTTCAATAAAGTTTCATTACTCAAACCCAAAGATCAGAGCATACAATGGCACTCTGTAGTGGCTCTTGAACATCTTAAAATAATTGTGATAGATTAAAGTCCTCTGACTACACTTCAACACATCTATTCACTCGCATTTGTATCTTGAAGAGTGATAACTCCGTTTTTAGGTCTATCAGATTGAAAATGGCAAAATTCTTGTCAATGAAAGCATTGCTTCTTCATTTTCACATCAATAGGTGTTATTTAAGGCTTCGTATGTGTCTTCTTGATATAACTCCCCATCTTCACTATTAGAAACTCTTATGAGATTCTAAAAACAAACAGAACTATGGAATAAGCTATAATGCTTGTTTCTTTCGTTGATCTGCTACAGTTTAGTGGCATGCTTAATCATGTTATCAAAAGAGCTAAAAGGCTGAATCTAAGCCTTTAATGAAGTTTCATCACTCAAACCCAGTACAGAGCATACAATGGCACTCTGTAGTGGCTCTTGAACATCCCAAAGCAGTTGTGAGAGATTAAAGTCCTCTGACTACACTTTAACACTTCAATTCAGTTTCAGTTGTATAATGAAGACTCATAACTTTGTTTTAGGTCTATCAGCTTGAAAATGGCGAATTCCTTGTTAATGAAACGATTTATTCTTCATATTCACATCAATAGGTGTTTTTTTCAGCCCCCATATATGTCTTCTTGATACAACCCCCCATATTCACTATTAGAAACTCTTATGAGATTCTAAAAACAAACAGAACTATGGAATAAGCTATAATGCTTGTTTCTTTCGTTGATCTGCTTCTACACCTTAGTGGCATGCTTAATCATGTCATCAAAAGAGCTTCTAAGCCTTTAATGAAGTTTCATCACTCAAACCAAATACAGAGCATACAATGGCACTCTGGAGTGGCTCTTGAACATTTTAAAACAGTTGTGAGAGAATAAAGTCCTCTGACTACACTTCAACACTTATATTCACTCTCATTTGTATCTTGAAGAGTCATAAATCCGTTTTTAGGTCAATCAGCTTGAAAATGGCAAAAACCTTGTCAATGAAACCATTGACTCTTTATATTCACATCAATAGGTGTTGTTTAAGCCTCCATAAGTATCTTCTTGATACAACTCACCATATGCACCATTAGAAACTCCTATGAGTTTCTAAGAATAAACAAAACTATGGAGTAGGCTATAATGCTTGTTTCTTTTATTGATCTACTTCTACACCTTAGCGTCATGCTTAATGATGTCATCAAGAGAGCTAAAAGGCTGAATCTAAACCTTTAATGAAGTTTCATCACTCAAACCTAGTACAGAGCATACAATGGCACTCTAAAGTGGCTCTTGAACAATTCAAAAGCAGTTGTGAGAGATTAAAGTTCTCTGACTAAACTTCAACACTTCAATTCAGTCTCATTTGTATATTGAAGACTCATAACTCTGTTTTTAGGTCTATCAGCTTGAAAATGGCGAAATCCTTGTTAATGAAACCATTGATTCTTCATATTCACATCAATAGGTGTTTTTTAAGCCTCCATATGTGTCTTCTTGATAAAACTCCCCATATTCACCATTAGAAACTCCTATGAGATTCTAAGAATAAACAAAACTATGGAGTAAGCTATAATGCTTGTTTCTTTCGTTGATCTACTTCTACACCTTAGTGGCATGCTTAATCATGTCATCAAGAGAGCTAAAAGGCTGAATCTAAGTCTTTAATGAAGTTTCATCACTCAAACCTAGTACATAGCATACAATGGCACTCTGTAGTGGCTCTTGAACGTCACAAAGCAGTTGTGAGAGATTAAAGTCCTCTGACTACACTTTAACACTTTAATTCAGTTTCATTTGTATATTAAAGACTCATAACTCTGTTTTAGGTCTATCAGCTTGAAAATGGCGAAATCCTTGTTAATGAAACCATTGATTCTTCATATTCACCATTTGAAACTCTTATGAGATTTTAAGAATAAACAAAACTATGGAGTAAGCTATAATGCTTGTTTCTTTCGTTGATCTACTTCTACACCTTAGTGGCATGCTTAATCATGTCATCAAGAGAGCTAAAAGGCTGAATCTAAACCTTTAATGAAGTTTCATCACTTAAACCCAGTACAGAGCATACAATGGCACTTTGTAGTGGCTCTTGAACATTTCAAAACAGTTGCGAGAGATTAAAGTACTCTGACTACACTTCAACACTTTTATTCACTCTCATTTGTATCTTGAAGAGTCATAACTCTGTTTTTAGGTCTATCGGCTTAAAAAATGGCGAAATCCTTGTCAATGAAACCTTTGATTCTTCATATTCACATCAATAGGTGTTGTTTAAGCCTCCATATGTGTCTTCTTGATACAACTCCCTATATTCACTATTAGAAACTCCTATGAGATTTTAAGAACAACCAGAACTATTGAATAAGCTATAATGCTTGTTCTTTTTGTTGATCTACTTCTACACGTTAGGAGCATCCTTAATCATGTCATCAAAGGAGCTAAAAGGCTGAATCTAAGCGTTTAATGAAGTTTCATCACTCAAACCCAGTACAGAGCATACAATGGCACTCTGTAGTGGCTCTTGAACATCTTAAAATAATTGTGATAGATTAAAGTCCTCTGACTACACTTCAACACATCTATTCACTCGCATTTGTATCTTGAAGAGTGATAACTCCGTTTTTAGGTCTATCAGATTGAAAATGGTAAAATTCTTGTCAATGAAAGCATTGCTTCTTCATTTTCACATCAATAGGTGTTATTTAAGCCTTCATATGTGTCTTCCTGATATAACTCCCCATCTTCACTATTAGAAACTCTTATGAGATTCTAAAAACAAACAGAACTATGGAATAAGTTATAATGCTTGTTTCTTTCGTTGATCTGCTTCTACACCTTAGTGGCATGCTTAATCATGTCATCAAAAGAGCTAAAAAACTGAATCTAAGCCTTTAATGAAGTTTCATCACTCAAACCAAATACAGAGCATACAATGGCACTCTAGAGTGGCTCTTGAACATTTTAAAACAGTTGTGAGAGAATAAAGTCCTCTGACTACACTTCAACACTTATATTCACTCTCATTTGTATCTTGAAGAGTCATAAATCCGTTTTTAGGTCAATCAGCTTGAAAATGGCAAAAACTTTGTCAATGAAACCATGGACTCTTTATATTCACATCAATAGGTGTTGTTTAAGCCTCCATATGTATCTTCTTGATACAACTCACCATATGCACCATTAGAAACTCCTATGAGTTTCTAAGAATAAACAAAACTATGGAGTAAGCTATAATGCTTGTTTCTTTTATTGATCTACTTCTACACCTTAGCGGCATGCTTAATCATGTCATCAAGAGAGCTAAAAGGCTGAATCTAAGCCTTTAATGACGTTTTATCATGCAAAACAAGTACAGAGCAAACAATAGCACTCTGAAGTGGCTCTTGAAAAATTCAAAACAGTTGTGAGAGATTAAAGTCCTCAGACTACACTTCAACACTTCTATCCACTCTCATTTGTATATTGAAGACTCATAACTCTGTTTTTAGGTTTATCAGCTTGAAAATGGCGAAATCCTTGTTAATCTAACCATTGATTCTTCATATTCACCTCAATAGGTGTTTTTTAAGTCTCCATATGTGTCTTCTGTTGAAGTGAGGACTGATTATTGAAGTGTAGACCGGATGGGAATTATTGAAGTCAAGATTGAACTGGTCTTATAAGAAGAGAGGTCTGTTTGAACTCTTACAGTTTGACAAGTCAAACTGTGACTATATTTTGCGGCTGTCATTTTTCCCACATGTTAATTAATTTTAGCCACTTGTTTAGCTTGCTTAAAGTGGATATATGATTGTAAAGGACCCATACACGAAATTAATGAGATGAGATAAGAAGAAAAAATATCTCTCACTTTCTTCTTCTTCATTTTCGTGGGTACTGTTCATTATTCTCCAAAATTCTCCAAAATCTCAAACAACAGATCTTTGTATTTCTACATGGTATCAGAGCAATAAGCTCCTAAAGACCACATTTTTCTTAATCTTTCATTGTATCAAGCCTTTGTGATGGATAATCTCAAGTTCTTCACCTTACCTGTTGTTCTGAAAGGGGACAACTATCCAGAACCACAAAGACAGCACTTAGAAGCCGTGGATTATGGATCTATTGTCTTACATCTGAGGAGATTCCTCTAAGTCAAACAGAAGCTGGCACCACTTTAGGGGGAGTTGAAGGGACTGGCGCTGTAGCTACAGAGGGAGAGCTAGAGTCTCCAGCCCAAATAAGCTCTAGCAAAGAGGATTCCAAGTGGATCCAAGAAGATCATTTGTATTGATGTTCTTCGAGCTCCTTAGAGCCGACCATCCTAGCATCTTATTCTTATGTAGAGGACGGCAAAGGAGTTATGGGATACACTCTTGGGAGGTGTATGGAAATGAATCCAACCTCAGTAGGATTTATGAGATCAAGAAGGCTCTCAGCAATCTTCAACAAGGGGGGAAGGATTTCAAGGATCTCTTTGGTGAGTTCAGGGGACTGTGGGTAGAGCTTGACGTGCTCAGGCCCCCTACTATTGATATCAAGGAGATGGTGGAGAGGAGAGAGCAAGATCAAGTGTTTGGTTTGCTCCTCACTCTTGATGAGTCATACTTTGGACTGGTTCAGCACATTCTGAGGTTTGAGAAGCTGCCTACTCTCAACCAAGTGTACATGATGATTCAAAAGGAGGAAGGCTCCAGGGGTCTCTTTAAAGGGACAAGTGAAGTTGCTCATGTGAGCAAAGCAAAGGATGTCAGATTGATGGCTGACAAGAAAAACCTTGTGTGTGATCATTGTAAGATGAAAGGACACACCAAGGATAAATGCTGGACTCTCTATCCGCATCTAAAGCCCAAGAACTTCAAAGTGGCGGGTCAGACGTCAAGGGGAGTGGCTGGAGTAGCTACATCCAACGTAGATGATGTGGTCAGAAAGTCAGACCTAGATGCTCTAATCAAGAACATCACCAAGCTTGCAGAATCTGGTAAGGGGTTCTTCACCTCTAGAACTCACAAACAAGTTATAGTGGATTCTGGTGCTTCTCATCACATGATTAGTGATAAGGAATTATTGTCTAATGTCGAACCACATGGTGGAAAGGTTACAATTGCTAATGGACAGGATGTTGAGATTAGAGTAATTGGAAATTTAGAGTTATTTAAAAGGAAGCTGAAAGCTCTATATTTGTCAGATTTTTCTAACAATTTATTGTCTGTTCAGAAAGCAACAAAGGACCTTGATTGTGTGATTGTCTTTAGTCCTGATGATGTAAAATTTCAGGACATTAAATCCGGGCAGACTATCGGGGAAGGTTGCTCCAAGGGTGGTCTCTATGTTTTGGATGAAAAGCAATATGTTGTGGATAAGCCTATTGGTAAGTCAGCACTAAGCACTTTTTGGCACGAGAGATTGGGTCATCCTCATCTTAAAGCTCTCCAGCTTGCTCTGCCTAATCAGAAAGCACAAGATCATAAGGACTGTGAAGCGTGCATTCTAGGAAAACATTGCAGAACTGTTTTTCCGGAATCGAGTACGTTGTATGATACGTGTTTTGATCTTGTACATTCTGATGTATGGACAGTTTCTTGTGCAACCCGTGATCAATATAAGTATTTTGTTTCTTTTATTGATGAGAAGTCTAAATACACATGGGTTACACTTATGAGTTTTAAGAGCCAGGTTCTCAAGGCGTTCTCCAATTTCTACAATTATGTCTTTACTCAGTTTGGGGCTAAGATCAAAGTTCTGAGGAGTGATAATGGTGGAGAATACATGGGTAATGATTTTAAGAGGTTTGTGGAGGAACAGGGAACCGTGCATCAGAGTTCTTGTGCATATACTCCACAGTAAAATGGAGTGGCTGAACGCAAGAACAGACATTTAATGGAGGTATCCAGGGCAATGTTGTTTGAGAGAAGTGTACCTAAGGAGTATTGGGGTGATGCTGTGATGATGGCCTGCTATCTAATAAACCGGCTACCAGCAGCTCATCTTGAAAACATTTCTCCATTTGAGGTATTAAACAAAGTTAAACCTTCTATTGATCATTTGCATGTGTTTGGGTGTGTCTGCTACGTTTTTGTTCCAGAAACTCAGAGGCACAAGTTAGAGCCAAAGAGCATCAAGTGTATGTTCATTGGGTATTCCTCTACACAAAAGGGGTACAAGTGTATTAATCAAGCAACAAATACCCAACAAGGAATAAAAGAAGAGAGGCCCAAGAAGAGAAGGCCAGAACTGACGCCCAAATTGTTTTCGTCTCCAACAGCTCTATTTTGAACTCCAACGGCTCTATTACTATTCCCAACGGATAGATTAGACTCTGAACTACAAGATACACCTAGTTATTTTTGCGTTTAAGAGTTCTATAAATATGTAATCCATTGTAACACTTTACAACTACTGAGATAATAAAATCTCATAAGAGATAATAAAATCTCTCTATTCTCAATCTTATTATTATTCATTCAGCTACTCTCATTCTTGTTTCTAGCAAACTTAAACTCTGAATTCTAACATGGTATCAGAGCATTGATCCATAAACAAGATCAAGTTTTTGATTTCCTCATTCTCTTCATCTGTTTCTTTTTTTTAAAATTGACATTATCCTGCCAGAAAAATTTGAAACTGGTTCTTCAAGATTCAGTCCTCCTCTTTGTCTCCTTTACATTTACATCATCTCCTCCTTCATATTCAAAGCTTCCGCAGCATTCACAAGCTCTACAGAGCTCCAAATCGAAAGAATTTTTTCAAAAATTCAAATTTCTGTCCGTTTTTGGTACTGTTCATTGTCTTCTCCGAAAATTTCTTTGGTTTTCCTGGAAATACATCCTTTTAACTTCCTCCAAAAGCTCTGAGATTGATATATATTCATCCTAGACGAGCTGTGTGAAGTTAGAGTGGTTTATTTCTGGAGATTTCTCAAAGAACATTTTCCTAACTCTGAGATTGAAATTAATTCATCCTAGACGAGTTAGTGAAGTTGAGGCAATAGTATCAAACGGTTAGTCATATTTTTTTTATCATGGAGGAGACAAAACCAACCATGATTAGAGTCACCCTAAGAGGAGAGACCTATCGCCTATGGTCACGATCGCCAAAATCCAACTTGTACGGCTTGTGGAATCAGGTTGAACCAAAGCAAAAGGAAAAGAGCTTCAAGAAGGAGATGAAGAAGCTGGAAAAGTGGCTGCAAAAAGATCAAATGGTGCTCAGCATAATCCACAGCTCCTTGAGTGATTCAATATTTGAATCTTACTCATATTGCGAGACAGCTCAAGAACTTTGGGAAACTCTAAAGAAGGTGTATGGAGACATCACCAATCTTTCAAGAGTATTCGAAGTGAAGAAAAATCTCAGCAACCTAACTCAAGAAGATCAAGATTTTACCAAACACTTTGGTAAATATAGATCATTACTTGCTGAACTGGATATGTTGAGGCCAAGCACAAAAGACCTCAAAATTATAGAGGAAAGAAAAGAGCAAGATCGAGTATTTGGACTTCTCCAATCTCTCCATCCGAAATTTAATAACCTTATAAAGTACATTTTAAGGGAGGAGAAGCTACCAAGCCTTGAGAATGTCTGCTCTCAAATCCAAAAGGAGCAAGGCTCCTTAGATCTCTTCAAAGAAAGGAGAGTTGCCAACGGCAAACAAAGGGTTTTACAAACCTCCATTCAGTTCCAACAAGAAAGGAACAACAAAGCAATGTGAACATTGCAAGAACATTGGCAAATTCAACCAAGGGAGAGGACACACCAAGGAGGAGTGCTTTATCCTTCATCCTCATCTCAGAACCAACTTCAGAGCAAGGCAACAAGCAAATGAAGCAAACGCTTCAAATTATGCTCCAGCCACTCAACCAACTACAGCACTCGGTATGAACCCAAGTGCTCCAAACGGCCATTCTAATCAAGCCTCTACTTCAGAGAACAATGGCATGATCACCATGAGCAGAGCAAACTTAGAGGCAATGATCAAGACCATGCAAATTTGCAAGGAGTCTGGTATCACCTTTCTAGCCTCTAACTATTCAAAAACACTTTTAGTAGATTCAGGAGCTTCTCACCATATGATTAAAGATTCTGATCTACTAAATAATATTCAAAACACCTCTGGTCATGTTGAAGTTGCTAATGGAGTTAGAGTGCCAATTAAAGGCGTAGAAAATTTAAACCTCTTTGGAAATGAATCTAGTGCTTTTTACATGCCTACATTTAGCAATAATTTGGTCTCGGTAAAAAGAGCTACCACCGATCTCAATGCTTATGCTATATTTGGACCTAACAGGTTTCATTTTCAGGATATTAAAACTGGTGAAGTTTTAGGCAAGGGGAACACTAAGGGAGAGTCGTATACTCTAGAAGATCTCAAGAACCATTCTAGATGCTCCAACTCTGCTAGTTTGCCATTTATTAATTCCTGTCATGTAGCTAGTAGTTCAAATGATTTATGGCATGCTAGATTAGGCCATCCTCATTCTAGAGCTTTAAAATTAATTATGCCCAATGTAGTATTTGATAATTCTAAGTGTGAGTCTTGTATTATGGGAAAACATTGCAGAAGTGTTTTCCAAAACTCCTTATCAATATATGAGAATTGTTTTGATTTAGTTCACTCTGATGTTTGGACCTCACCTTGCCTATTTAGAGATAACCTAAAATACTTTGTGACATTCATAGATGAAAAATCAAAATATACATGGGTCACATTGTTACCTTCTAAAGATACAGTATTTGAGGCATTTGTCAACTTTCAAACATATGTGACTAATCATTTCAATGCTAAAATTAAGGTGCTAAGATCGGATAATGGAGGGGAATACACAAGCCACACTTTCAAGGTTCATTTGGCAAATCATGGCATCCTTCACCAAACGAGCTGTCCTTATACTCCACAACAAAATGGAGTGGCCGAAAGGAAGAATAGGCATCTGATGGAAGTAGCAAGATCAATGATGTTCCACAAAAACATGCCAAGGAGATTTTGGGGAGATGCTGTCATGACCGCATGCTACCTCATAAATAGAATTCCAAGAAAAGTCTTAGATGACTTATCACCATTTGAGGTATTAAACAAAACCAAACCAAATATTAATCACTTACGTGTGTTTGGTAGTGTTTGTTTTGTCTTAGTGCCAAGGGATCAAAGGAATAAGTTAGATGCTAAAAGCACTAGAAGCGTGTTCATTGGATACTCCACTACTCAAAAAGGGTACAAATGCTATGATCCAAGCACCAAACGCATCATGACGTCTAGAGATGTAAAATTCCTAGAAGATCAAAGTTATTTTGAGAAGTCGGGCTGGGAAAGTGTGCAAGACTTGGCTGACTCTACAACAGATCAAGCAGCCTCTCTTCAACACATTTTAAGTCACATGGGTCTTCCTCAAATGAATGAAGATCAAACAGCCCCTGCAAACAATCAAGAAGATCAGATTCAAGAAGAAGGGGTAAATGTTCAAAATGAGCAAGAGAATGACGAAGGAGTAAATGAACAAGGGGGAGTTAATCAAGAAACTCCACCAGAAGTTGATATTCAGGAAAATGAATATCATGAGGAAGAAGAGGCACCAGCACCAACCTTGCGAAGAAGCACACGCCAAAGATTTGGTCCAGACCATTGGAAACAAACTAGGGTCTATTATAACCATCAAGTTGTGGCTCACCCTATCCAAGCTCAGTGTTCTCTTGCCCTCTTGCCATCAGATCATCAAGCATTCCTTGGAAAGATAGAGCAGCATTACATTCCAAAGACCTATGAAGAAGCAAAAGAAATCAAGGTCTGGATGGATGCTATAGATCTTGAGATAGAAGCAATGGTTAGAAATCACACTTGGGATGTAAGTGATCTACCTTTGGAAAAAGAGCTGTTACATCTAAATGGGTATTCACCATCAAGTATCACAGCAATGGAGAAATCGAAAGGTATAAAGCTCGAATGGTTGCAAGGGATTTACTCCAACTTATGGAGAAGACTATACGGACACCTTTGCACCAGTGGCTAAGCTCCATACAGTTCGAGTGATTTTATCATTGGCAACCAATCTATCTTGGGAATTATGGCAAATGGATGTCAAAAACGCATTCCTCCAAGGAGAGCTTGAAGAAGAAGTGTACATGAAGCCTCCACCAGGTCTTGAAAGTTCAATTCCTCATGGCAAAGTTTTCAAACTTAGAAAAGCCATTTATGGCTTGAAGCAATCCCCAAGAGCCTGGTACCACAAGCTAAACTTTACACTAACAGCCAAAGGATTTAAAAGATCAGAGGCTGATCACACCTTGTTTACTTCTCAAAGTGCTCAAGGAATCATTGTAGTCTTGATATATTGATTGATCAATTGAGAACTTTTCCTTAAATCTGTATTTGATATAAAAGATCTAGGTGAACTTAAATATTTTCTAGGTATAGAGATATGCCGCTCTCCGGAAGGCTTGTTTCTATCCCAAAGAAAATATTCACTCGATTTGCTTACAGAGACAGGAAAATTAGGTTCTAAACCGGCCAAGACACCTCTGGAAGATGGCTACAAGGTCAGGAGAAAGGGGGAGAAAGGACAAGATCCACTTGACAAACCATTTGAAGATCCAGCTCAATACCAGCGGCTTGTAGGTAAGTTAATTTACTTAACCATAACAAGACCTGACCTATGCTTTGCCGTGAATCAGGTGAGCCAACACATGAAAGAGCCCTTGGTGCACCACTGGAATATGGTGGAAAGAATTCTGAGATACATCAAAGGATCACCAGGGCAAGGTGTTTGGATGAGAAAGAATAATAGTACTGAAGTTGTGGGCTATTGTGATGCGGATTATGCTGGAGATACGATGGATAGAAAATCCACAACTGGCTATTGCACATTTATTGGAGGGAACTTAGTAACCTGGAAATCTAAGAAGCAAAAGGTCGTGTCATGCTCAAGCGCTGAAAGTGAGTATAGAGCAATGAAGAAGCTCACAAATGAGCTAGTATGGCTAAAGGCTCTTCTAAAGGATCTGGGAATTGAGAGCCCAAGTCCCATTACCATGCATTGTGACAATCTAGCAGCAATTCACATTGCTACAAACTCAGTCTTCCATGAACGAACCAAGCACATAGAAGTGGATTGTCACAAAGTTAGAGAGAAGATCATTGAAGGAGTAATCCTCCCATGCTACACAAGAAGCGAAGATCAGCTTGCTGACATATTCACCAAATCTACAAGTCTCAAGATTTGCAACCACATTCAGAGCAAGCTTGGACTAATAGATCTCACTCATCCTTGATCATGCCTCTCCATTTCCAGAGACACTACATTCTTTTCCTCACAAGGAGTTTTTCCCACTGGGTTTGTACTTGTGAGGTTTTTAATGAGGTAGTTGTGAGGATTTGTTTCAAGAAAATCAAACTTAGTCTCCACACTCATTCCGGCTAAGTTTGAGGGGGACTATTAATCAAGCAACAAATACCCAACAAGGAATAAAAGAAGAGAGGCCCAAGAAGAGAAGGCCAGAACTGACGCCCAAATTGTTTTCGTCTCCAACAGCTCTATTTTGAACTCCAACGGCTCTATTACTATTCCCAACGGATAGATTAGACTCTGAACTACAAGATACACCTAGTTATTTTTGCGTTTAAGAGTTCTATAAATATGTAATTCATTGTAACACTTTACAACTACTGAGATAATAAAATCTCATAAGAGATAATAAAATCTCTCTATTCTCAATCTTATTATTATTCATTCAGCTACTCTCATTCTTGTTTCTAGCAAACTTAAACTCTGAATTCTAACAAAGTGTTACAATCCAACCACCAGGCGGGTGCATATATCAAGAGAGGTTAAATTTGTTGAAGATAAGGGATATTTTGGTACAAAAAGTTGGGATAGCTTGACAGATTTAACCTCATCTGTGAAAAATGCATCTACATTAAGGGTTATTCTTCAAGGGGTAGCTCCAGGTGTTGGTAATGAAAATGAACATATTGATCATGATGATGTTGTGGTAGATGAAGGTGAGAACAGTGGTGCTACTGAAGTGGAACCTATGGGTGAACCAGAGAGTAATGTTGGAGATGACGAATCACCCAATGTTGAGATTAATCCGAGAATCAATTGGCTGATCTTTGTTGAGGAATCCGAGGCATCAGATCCTGAAGAAGAAATTGTACCTCCATTGAGAAGAAGTACAAGGATGAGATTCCCTCTTGAGAATTGGAAGAACACAAGAGTATATTATAATAATCAGGCAGTGGCTCATCCAATTCAGAATCATTGTGCTATGGATCAGTTTCCACAAGAACACCAAGCTTTCCTTGCCAATATTGACCAACATAGGATTCCAAAGAGCTATGAAGAGGCTTGTTTGGATGATGTTTGGGTTCAAGCTATGCTGGAAGAGATAGCATCCATGGTTAAGAATGATACATGGGATGAAGTTGACAAGCCCAACAAGAAGAAGCTAGTTGGCTGTAGGTGGGTGTATACCATCAAGTATACCAGTACTGGGGAAATAGAGAGATACAAGGCGAGGTTAGTTGCCAAGGGTTACACACAAAAGCATGGAGTGGATTACAGAGACATTTGCGCCAAGAGCTGCTTCATTGATGCGGGTTCTTCTCTCTATTGCTACTAATCTGTGTTGGAACATATGGCAGATGGATGTGAAAAATGCATTTCTTCAAGGATATTTAAAGGAAGAAGTGTACATGGTTCCTCCAGAAGGTGTTAGTATGGCTGACAACAAGGTCTGCAAGCTTAAGAAAGCAATTTATGGTCTCAAGCAATCACCTCAGGCTTGGTACCACAAGCTGAGTGGATGTCTTCTTGAGAATGGATTTAGAAAATCAGAAGCAGACTATACATTGTTTACAACAAAGAGCGAGAATGGGACTGTAGCAGTGCTGGTGTATGTGGATGATATTATTGTCACAGGTGATGATGTTGAGGGAATCAAGAGAACGAAGAGCTTACTCAAGGCATCATTTGATATTAAAAACCTGGGTGAGCTTAAGTATTTCCTTGGGATTGAGGTATGCAAATTTGATAATGGATTATTTTTATCCCAAAAGAAATATACTCTTGATTTGCTTGAAGAAACAGGGAAGCTTGGAGTAAAACCAGCTAAGACTCCCATTGAGGATGGTTATAAAATATGCCCAGAGGGGGAGCCGCTTATGGAAGTTAAGTAATATCAAAGGATGGTGGGAAGGTTGATATACTTGACTATCACAAGACCAGACATTTCGTTTGCAGTAAATCAAGCAAGTCAACATATGCAGGCTCCAAGCAAACATCATTGGGGAATGGTTGATCGCATCCTCAGATACCTGAAAGGCACACCAAGCAAAGGTATTTGGATGGGTCATAATAACTCCACTGATATTGTTGGGTACTGTGATGCTGATTGGGCAGGAGATAAGGTTGATAGGAAGTCAACAACTGGGTTTTGTACATTTGTTGGTGGAAATCTGGTTACTTAGAGAAGTAAAAAGCAGAAGGTAGTTTCTAGATCAAGTGCAGAGGCTGAGTATCGAGCAATGGCAAACACAACTGGTGAGTTGGTTTGGATAAAGGCCCTTCTCAAGGATCTAAGAATTGAAGCATCTAAGCCCATGACTCTTCATTGTGACAACCAGGCTACCATCCATATTGCTTCTAACTCCGTGTTCCATGAGAGAACGAAGCATATTGAGGTGGATTGTCACTATGTGAGAGAGAAGGTTGAAGCTGGAATAATTTTGCCAACATTTGTGAGAGGCAGTGACCAATTAGCAGATGTCTTCACCAAAGCAACAACATCTAAGGTGTGTAATGATCTTCTTGGCAAGATGGGTTTGTTGGATCTCCACCAACCAATCTTGAGGGGGAGTGTTGAAGTGAAGACTCATTATTGAAGTGAAGACCGGTTGGGAATTATTGAAGTCAAGATTAAACTGGTCTTATAAGAAGAGAGGTCTGTTTGAACTCTTACAGTTTGACAAGTCAAACTGTGACTTTATATTTTGTGGCTGTCATTTTTCCCACATGTTAATTAATTTTAGCCACTTGTTTAGCTTGCTTAGAGTGGATATATGATTGTAAAGGACCCATACACGAAATTAATGAGATGAGATAAGAAGAAAAAATATCTCTCACTTTCTTCTTCTTCATTTTCATGGGTACTGTTCATTATTCTCTAAAATTCTCCAAAATCTCAAACAACAGATCTTTGTATTTCTACATCTTCTTGATATAACTTCCCATATTCACCATTAGAAACTCTTATGAGATTCTAAAAACAAACAGAACTTGGAATAAGCTATAATGCTTGTTTTTTTGTTGATCTGCTTCTACACCTTAGTGGCATGCTTAATCATGTCATCAAAAGAGCTAAAAGGCTGAATCTAAGCCTTTAATGAAGTTTCATCACTCAAACCCAGTACAGAGCATACAATGGCACTCTGTAGTGGCTCTTGAACATCCCAAAGTAGTTATGAGAGATTAAAGTCCTCTGACTACACTTCAACACTTCTATTCAGTCTCATTTGTATATTGAAGACTCATAACTCTGTTTTTAGGTCTATCAGCTTGAAAATGGCGAAATCCTTGTTAATAAAACCATTGATTCTTCATATTCACATCAATAGCTTGAAGCTAAGAGCACAAAATGCATGTTTCTAGGCTACTCTACTACTCAAAAGGGCTACAAGTGCTATGATTTCTCAAAGAACAGAACAATTGTGTCAAGAGATGTAAAGTTCATTGAGCACCAAGGGTATTACGATAAGAAGGATTGAGGGAGTTTGAAAGATTTGGCAAGATCACCATCAGATAGAGCAGCCAGTCTCCAACATCTCCTTAGTCATCTGGGGAATCCTCCTCCTCGGAGAGAAGAACAATCTGATAATATCGAAACCAACCAACAAGGAGTTGAGACTACAGAAGATCAACCCAATACTGACCTTGGGAATACACATGCTGCTCCAAACCCCATGGAAGAAACTGATACCACTGAGCACACTCAGCCGGAACTAAACCCACTTGACATGGAACAAGACCAAGATTAAGATGAGGATGGTATGACTGAAGTTGTGATTCAAGAGGATCACCATGATGAGGTTGGACATGAAGCAGAAACTCCTCCTCCTCCACCACCACCTCCTCTTCGAAGAAGCACTAGACAGAGGTTTGGACCCGAACATTGGAAGGTCACTAGAGTCTATTTCAATAACCAAGCTGTGGCGCATCCTATACAAGCTGTGTGTTCGCTTGACTTGTTACCAACTGCTCATCAAGCCTTCTTTGGGAAAATTGATGCTCAATGGATTCCACAGAGTTATGAAGAAGCCAAAGGGAGTAACGAATGGCTCGGAGCAGTGGATAATGAGGTTGGGGCTATGGAAAGGAATCATACATGGGATGAAGCCGACCTACCTTTGGGAAAAAAGGCTGTTAGTTCAAGGTGGCTTTTCACTATCAAGTATGTGAGCAATGGAGATGTTGAGAGGTACAAAGCCAGACTTGTTGCAAGAGGATTCACACAGACTTATGGAGATGACTACACATAAATGTTTGCTCCAGTCGCCAAGCTTCATACAGTTAGAGTTGTTCTCTCATTGACTACAAATATGGATTGGGAGTTATGGCAAATGGATGTGAAGAATGCATTCTTGCAAGGAGAACTTGAAGAAGAAGTGTACATGACTCCACCACCAGGCCTTGAAGACTCCATTGCTCCAGAAAAAGTTCTGCGGCTTAGAAAAGCCATCTATGGACTAAAGCAATCTCCAAGAGCTTGGTACCACAAACTGAGTTGTACTCTTGAAGAGAAAGGGTTCAAGCGATCTGAAGCTGATCACACATTGTTCATAGTCCAAAGTCCATGAGGAATCGTTGTAGTATTGGTCTACGTGGATGACCTTATCATTAACGGCAATGATAAGGAAGGTATTCTCGAAACTAAAACCTATCTTAAAACTGTATTTGATATCAAAGATCTTGGAGAACTAAAATATTTCCTAGGGATTAAAGTATGTCGCTCTTCAGAGGGCATATTTCTATCGCAAAGGAAGTATACTCTTGACTTGCTGAATGAGACAGGTAAAATAGGAGCAAAGCCAGCCAAAACTCCTCTTGCAGATGGCTACAAGGTCAAGCGAAAGGGGGAGAAAAAGGGAAAAGAGCTCGAAGAAGAAGATCCATTAGATAAACCATATGCAGATCCTCTCCAATACCGAAGACTAGTGGGTAAGCTTATCTATCTGACTTTAACAAGACCTGACTTATGCTTTGCTGTGAATCAGGTGAGTCAATACATGCAAAAACCCATAGTCTACCATTGGAACATGGTGGAGAGGATACTCAGATATCTAAAAGGGAGTCCAGGACAAGGCATATGGATGGGAAAGAATGAGAATGCCGAGATTGTGGGTTATTGTGATGCAGACTACGCTGGTGACACGAATGATAGGAAGTCAACAACTGGATATTGCACATTCATTGGAGGGAATTTGGTGACATGGAAGTCTAAGAAGCAGAAGGTAGTGTCATGTTCAAGTGCAAAATCCGAATATAGAGCAATGAGGAAGCTCACGGAAGAACTCATTTGGCTTAAGGTACTACTCAGAGATCTAGGCATTGAAACCACAAGACCCATCACCATGCATTGTGACAATCAAGCTGCTATACACATTGCCAGCAACTCTGTGTTTCACGAGAGGACCAAGCACATAGAAGTTGACTGCCACAAAGTTCGAGAGAAGATCAAAGAGGGAGTCACACTACCATTCTTTACAAGAAGTGAAGATCAACTAGCAGACATCTTCACCAAAGCTGTGAGTCTTAAGGTTTGCAAATACATCTACAGCAAACTAGGGCTTGTGGATCCAACTCACCCTTGATCATATCCCCTACTCATAGACGTTATGCTTTTTTCCTCATCATAGATTTTTTCCCAAGTGGTTTTTTCTATGATGAGGTTTTTACCGAGGTAACGCCTATGTAGGTCCAAGCTTAGTCTTTGTTCACCGACGGATAAGCTTGAGGGGGAGTATTGAGAAAAGGCATTCCATAAAGATGGCCGGGTACTATTCATCACGGGTACTATTCATCCTGAGACTCGAGATTACTATTCATCCCGTGAGTCTATTGAAAAAAGACATTCTGTGTATTCATCGTGGGTACTATTCATCCCGAGACCCGAGATTACTATTCATACCGTGCTGTGAGTTGCGGTTTCACTTTTGCTACAGTTATTTTTTTATCTAGGGCTTCCTCCTTCTTCTATAAAAGGAGGAAACCTATTCTCTTGTAACTTAACTCAATTATCACGCCTCCTTAGGCATAAAGAAGAAAATGGCAGTGCCTTTCATTCTCTCTAATTCATCTAATCTCTGTCCTTATTTCCCCATCTAATATCTTTAAAATCTCAATAATGAACCAGGGCTCTCTTTCCTTTAGCTGGAATCAACTTGGCTTTTGTAGAGAAGATAATTTAATTTTAGTTTATGCTTGTTTCCCGAAGGAAGAAGCTTTTACTATAAATCTCTTTCTCAAGGAAGCTTGGATTCAGCAAGGTCATTTACACTCATAAGAGCTGAATGAACCCAGGTTCTCCTCCCTTTAATTGGAAGCTTGGATTCAGCAAGGTCATTTACGCTCATAAGAGCAAAATGAACCCAGGTTCACCTTTCCTTAACCGATTTTCAACACAGCTTCAAGACACTCAACGGATGATTTAGAGATTTCAGATGGGGTTGAAAGAGAGTAGATTAAGTGCCCAGCAAAACCATGGAATCCATGGATTAAGCGCTTGTAGCATACTTATCTCTTTCTCTCTTTTGTGGTTTATTATCCACAGCCACCAAACTCATCTCTTCATTGTAAAAAGCAGAATAAAACGAACATATATACCACGACACTAGGTGCATTAGATCTATAGAAATTAAGCACCATTCCGCGTGGTTTCCATGTTTTGAATCACCCAAATCACAAATCTGAATCAAAAATTACAATGGATTTCACTTTTCTATTCCAATGGAACTAAAAATTCATCCAAGGCTTTAAAGAGAAACAAAAAAACGATTTTGAGTATTATTCAAAACGAACAATGACTTAGAGAAGAGAAATGAGGCTTAGAGATGATGAGAAAAGAATCTGAGCCCAGCAAACCATGGATCCAAAGATACCAACAGCTAGGAGCTTTTAGCTAACATATTTCTTTTCTTCTCTTGTGGTTCTTCACCATGCCTCACTTCCTTCTCCTCATTGTCATAAAGGATCTATAAACATGGCTTGGAGAAAAGGCTGGGGCTTAAGAATGAAGAGAAAACGTTGAGCTAAGCCAAACAATTCTTTCAAGCCTCCATCCTCTCTCTTCATCACCATCTGCTCTGATACCATGTGAGAATTGATGCAGAAATATAAACTAAGAGGTTGAGAGATTGAATGCTGAATGAAACAAGTAAAGGAGAATAGGAGATTATGCAAATTAAACTAGAGAGAATAAGAGATTAATGCTGAATGTAAATGATTAAGGAGAATCAGAGATTAAGCAAGAATAATAGAGAGAGCAGCCCCTAAGGGCCATTTTAAGCCAAAGGAGGTGCAAATAGTAATTAGGTTACAAGGGGAGGGGTTTCCTCCTTTTATAGTTGAAGGAAGAAGCCCTAAATAAAAAAAAATGCAGCAATAATGAAAATGCAGCTTACAGCACGGGATGAATAGTAATCTCGTATCTCGGGATGAATAGTATCCGAGATGAATAGTACCTGACCTTTTTCGTGGAATGCCTTTTCTCAATATATTCACGGGATAAATAGTAATCTTGGGTCTCAGGATAAATAGTACCCGAGATGAATAGTACCCGACCTTCTTCACGGAATGCCTTTTCTCAATAGAACTCACACTATACTTACCTTGGAGATCCACTTGATATGCATTCTCATTGATTCTTTTTGTGAACGTAGGCATCAGTTTGGATTTTCTCTGTTCTAGAAACCGTTCTTTCCGTAGATGTACCCACACTTGGTCGCCAACTTCAAAGATCATCTTACGCCTGCCTTTGTTGGCCTGCTTCTGATAGAGCTTAGTCGTTTCTTCCAAATTCTGCCTAGCCTTCTCGTGAATCTGCTTAACCATTTCTGCCTTTTTCTGTCCATCTACACTAGATCTTTTACTCAAGGGTAAAGGCATTAGATCCAAAGGAGACAGAGGATTAAAGCCATAAACAATCTGGAAAGGAGAGTACTTAGATGCAGAATGAATAGCATGATTATATGCAAACTCAATGTGAGGCAAACAATCTTCCCAACTCTTAAGATTTTTCTTAATCAAAGCACGCAAGAGATTACCAAGAGTCCTATTAACTACTTCAGTCTGACCATCACTTTGCGGATGACAAGTAGTAGAAAACATAAGTTTAGTTCCTAGTTTAGACCACAACGTTTTCCAAAAATAGCAAAGAAACTTGGTATCTCTATCAAATACAATAGACTTAGGCATGCCATGCAAACGCACAATCTCTTTAAAGAACAAGTTAGAAACATGCAATGCGTCATCAGTCTTATTGCAAGCAATGAAGTGAGCCATTTTTGAGAACCTATCAACCATAAAAAATATAGAATCTTTCCCTATCCTAGTCCTAGGCAAACCCATCACGAAATCCATAGAAATATCATTCGAAGGATGAGTAGGAATAGGGAGAGGTGTATACAAACCATTAGGCTGAACCTTAGATTTGGCATGTTTGCAAACAGTACACCTGTTAAAGATCCTTTCAACATCATGTTTCATGTGTGGCCAATGGAAATGAGCTTTCATCACTTCCAGAGTCTTAGCAATGCCAAAGTGTCCCATTAACACTCCTCTATGTGTTTCCCTAGTAAAAAATTCTCGAAGGGAACAATTAGGAACACACAGTCTAGTTTTATAGAAAAGAAATCCATCTTGTCTGAAATAATGATCAGAAGCAAATTTTTCACAATAGCTATAGATTTCTCGAAAATCAATAGGATAGAGTTCTTTAATCTGTTCGAAACCCAAAAGTCTAGCGTCAAGAGTTGAGAGAAGAGTGTACCTCCTGGATAATGCGTCGGCTACAACGTTATCCTTACCTTTCTTATATTTGATGACGTATGGGAATGTTTCTATGAACTCAACCCACCGAGCATGTCTTTTGTTGAGTTTTTGCTGACCTTTCAAGTGTTTTAGAGATATTGTTGCCACGTCTGGAGAGCTCTAAGCAAGGCGTACAGTTCCTTGTCATATGTTGGAAAGTTGAGAGTTGCTTTTCCAAGCTTCTCGCTGAAGAACGTTATTGGCTTCTTGTCTTGCATTAGGACCGCTCCAATTCCTACACCAGAAGCATCGCATTCAATCTCAAAAGTATTTACAAAGTCAGGTAATGATAAAATAGGAGCATGAATAAGCTTATCTTTTAGGCATTGAAACACTGTATCCTGAGCTTCCTCCCATTTGAATCCCACATCTTTCTTGATGACTTCAGTTAAGGGAGCTGCTATAGGGCTGAAATCTCTCACAAAACGTCTGTAGAAACCAGCTAGGCCATGAAAGCTTCAGTCTTCTCCTACTGTCTTAGGACTAGGCCATTCCTTGATTGCTTTCATCTTTGCTTCATCAACTTTGATTCCATCTGCACTTACAACAAAGCCTAGAAAACCACATTATCTGTGCAAAAAGTACATTTCTTAAAATTCACAAACAATGTTTCTTTCCTAAGCGTATCTAGAACCATCTTAACATGTTCAGTATGCTCATAAAGACTTCTGCTGTATATAAGAATATCATCAAAATAGACGACAACAAACTGGCCTATATAAGCTCTAAGCACATGATTCATCAAACGCATAAAAGTACTAGGAGCATTAGTCAATCCAAAAGGCATAACTAACCACTCATATAAACCAGTCTTAAATGCAGTTTTCCATTCATCACCTTCTTTCATCCTAATCTGGTGATAACCACTCTTAAGATCGATTTTAGAAAATATGCTAGAACCATGCAATTCATCAAGCATATCATCTAATCTAGGAATAGGGTGTCGATACTTCACCGTAATATTGTTAATTGCTCGACAATCAATACACATTCGCCAGCTTCCGTCTTTCTTAGGCACCAGTAAGACTGGCACTGCACAAGGAGTCATACTCTCGCGAATATGGCCTTTTTCCATCAGTTGACTGATCTGCTTCTGAAGCTCCTTAGTTTCCACCGGATTAGTCCTATACGCTGGTCTGTTTGGGAGAGAAGATCCAGGTACAAAGTCAATCTGATGCTCAATTCCTCTGATCGGTGGTAAGCTTTGTGGAGTTTCTTCACGAAAGACATTAATGTACTCCTGCAAAAGATTAGTCATTTCACTCGGTAGCACCGGTATAAGGTTAGACAGATTAAGCAATGACTCTTTATAAACAAATAGGAGCATAGAAGGATTAGAGTAGTAAGCTTTCTTTACTTCATTAGACTTTGCAAAGAAATGTAGGCGCTTAGGCTGAGGAGAGTCCTTCTTCTGATCAAGATAAACCTCATGTAGAGTCATAGGAACTAGTGTAGTCTTCTTTCCTTTATACTCAAAAGTATGGCGATTGGAGAAGCCATCATGTATAACCTTTCTGTCTGATTGCCAAGGACGTCCTAACAGTATATGACTAGCTTCCATAGGCAGAACATTACAAAGAATTTCGTCCTCATACTTAGCAATAGAGATAGGAACCAAAAATTGCTTGCAGACGCTCATCTCGCCACTATCATTAAGCCACTGAAGTTTAAACAGTTGAGGATGCTTTGTAGTCTTTAATCCCAGCTTCTTCACCATAGTCTCACTAGCTACATTCGTACAGCTACCTCCATCGATGATCAAACTACAGAACTTGCCCGGAACGTTGCACCTTGTGTGGAACAGATTTTCTCTTTGTTCTTGCTCTTGAGTCTTGTTATGCACACTTAGAGGTCTCCTGGCTACTAACAAGTCTCCTTTAACAGGTAAGATCTCCTGCTCATCCTCACTAAAAGTCTCGGGATACTTATCAGCAGATTCCACCTCACCACTTTCCAAAAGGATCATCACACGCTTGTTAGAACACTCACTTGCATAATGTCCTTTTCCATGACATTTGAAGCAGCTGACATCTCTAGATCGAGTAACACCTTCTTTTGCTTTTTCTTTCTAGTCAGCAGGTGCTGAAGTAGTAAGTTTTGTCGCTTCAAGATGTTTAGAGTACACTGCCAGTTTGAAGTCTTTAGTAAAGGAGGTCTGTCTTCTTTTGAATAACTTGACCTTGTGTATGATGAAGTATGACCGTAGCTTGAACGTGAGGCTCATTTTCTTTTAATCTGTTGTTCCAACAGAATATCCTTGTGCAACATCTCCTCAAGTTCCATGTAACGCTCAGTTTCTAATCAGTCTTGAATGTCCTGGTTCAAACCCCTCATAAACCGTGACATTGTAGCTTCTTGATCTTCTGCTATGTTAGCTCGCAGCATCAACACTTCCAACTCCTGATAATATTCTTCTACTGTTCGAGATCCTTGAACGTGTTGTCTCAGTTTCTGATGCAATTCCCTGTGATAGTGACAAGTTACAAACCTTTTTCTCATCAGACTTTTCATTTCTGACCAAGTCTCAACAGGTAACTCTTGATTTCTTCTTCTGTTCGTGACTAGCTGATCCCACCAGCTTAGAGCATAGTCATGAAATTCTGTTGTAGCTATCTTCACTCTATTAAGCTCTGTGTACTGCTGAACATTAAAGACCAACTCAATCTTCTATTCCCATTCTAGATAAGCATCAGGATCGATTTTGCATAAAAGGGAGGGATACTGATCTTCAAACCCTTGAGATTGTCCCTCAGAAGTTCATCTTGAGTTCTGCTACGTCTACTTCTCCTCTGGCTACCTTGTGAGGCATCACTTCTCCTCTGATAGTATTGATCTATAGCAGCATCACGAACCCTGCCATCTTGTTCTTGAGTCTGTCTAGTATCTGTTCTGGTTATGTACCTTTCCTTATAAGCAGCAAATCTTTCATCCATCATCTTTTGCATTCTTGCTGTTATAGCTTCAAGGAAGAGTTTATCGCGTCTTCTGGAGTTACTAGACTCTTCTTCCTCTTCTGAGTGCACCATCGGATCTGTAACAATTTAACAATACACATAGTAAGACGTTCTTTGGGATACTTTAGAACAGATCAAACTAGATTGAGAAGATGAATACACAATTTCGCAAAATCAGTTCTACAATCGTTTTTCCTGCAGATCCGAAATTGAAACAACTATAACTCAGAGAAAATTTTTCAGAAAAATACGATTCAAATGTCGATCTTATAGTTAAGACACCAAAATAACATGATCTGGATAGTTTTATTTAGTTTGAACAAACGAAACAAAAACGATTCATGAAAACAGTTCGAAATCGATTTTCCTGCAGTCCAAAATTGAAACAAATATAACTCAGAGAAACGTTTTCAGAAAAATACGATTCAAATGTTGATCTTATAGTTGAGACACTAAATAACACGATATAAGTAGTTTTATTCAGTTTGAACAAACGAAACAAAAACAATTCGCGAAAACAGTTCGAAATCGGTTTTCCTGCAGATCTAGAATTTCAAAAGTCACAAGATGAAAAATTCGCAGAATACCTAGATCCACACGAAACAAAATGACAAACAAGATTAAAACCAACAGATCTAAGAGTACTTAGCTTCCAAAGTGGCTCTGATACCACTTAATATGATTCTACTCCAAAATTGTCACTTCAGAAGTTAGCATAGAGGAACTCGATGGAATGATGAGATAGATCGGGTAGATTCGAATAACAGTGGAGTGTAGTGGTCACACTAAGGCTGCAGAATTCCTTAGATTTACCGATGTATCGATGGGTCACACAAAGGGAATGAAACTCCTTTGATATACAGGTTTTGGATCTAGATTCGGAGAGTTTGAGAAAAGAAAGCTAGATAGATAAAACTTAGGTTTACAAGAGTTTAAATAGGGAACTTAGAAAGGAAAATTCTAACACCTCTTTTTAAGGCGCAAATAGATAGGCGTAAACTGAAATGACATAAGAATAAAAGATAAGATAAAAACAGAAAGCGGAAGGTGTAGAAGCTTCCGGCCGGTCATGGTCCAACAAATGGGGTTAGCGAGATGAAAAACTACCTCATTAAAAACCTTGACAAGAAAACTCAGTGGGACAAAACATGTTAAGGGAAAAAGAGTATAATTGCTCACCTTAACCATTTGTTGAAATCATGCAGCTTGAATCAAAACCAGGGAGGTTTGATAAGCATCTCTTTCTTCAAAAGGATTTTTCGAGTGTGTAAGTAGAGAATGAATAGTCTGCTCGAGCTTCTGGGTCCTAGCACGCGTCATTGCACCACTCGGTCTGGTGACCGAGTCCAGCTTCTGGTTCTAGTTCCTTATCCTTGGCCAGGCTCATATCACTATATATGTCTTCTTGCTAGAACTATCAAATTTACCATTAGAAACTCCAATGAGAGTAAAAAACTAAAAGAAATGCAACATAAGCTATAATGCTTTTTTCTTACTTTTATTAGCTTCTCCAACTAGGTCTCATGCTTCATAACGTCATCAAAAGTCCTAAATGTCCGATTCTCATCCTTTGCTTAAGTTTTATCACTAAAACCTTTTACAAAGCCTACAATATCTCTATGTAGTGGCTCTTGAACATCTCAAAGCAATTGTAAGAGATCCACCTCTTTCGAATACACTTCAACACTTCTATTTACTCCAATATGTATCTATAAGGGATATTACTCCATTTTCATGACTATCAGCTTGAAAACAGCCAAATCCTTTTCAATAAAAGCATTGATCCCTCATATTAACATCAATATGTGTAGATTAAGCCTCTATATATGTCTTCTTGCTAGAACAATCAAATTCACCATTAGAAACTCCAATAAGAGTAAAAAAACTAAAATAATTGCTGCATAAGCTATAATGCTTTTTTCATACTTTTACTAGCTGCTCCACCTTATTATCATGCTTCATCACGTTATCAAGAGTCCTAAAAGGCTGAATCTCAGCTTTTGATGAAGTTTCATAATTAAAACCTTCTATAAAGCCTACAATGGCTCTATGTAGTGGCTCTTGAACATCTCAAAGCAATTGTAAGAGATCCAACTCCTTTGACTACACTTCAACACTTCTATTCACTCTAATTTGTATATTCATGAGTCATTACTCCGTTTTTTTGACTATCACCTTGAAAATGGCCAAATCCTTTACAAAAAAGCATTAATCCTTCATATTTACATCAATATGTGTAGTTTAAGCCTTTATATATGTCTTCTTGTTAGAACTCTTAAATTCACCATTAGAAACTCCTATGAGATTCAAAAAAACTAAAAGAAATGAAGGATAACCTATAATGTTTTTTTCTTACTTTTACTAGCTTCTCCACCTTGGTATCATGCTTCATCACATCATCAAGAGTCCTAAAAGGCTGACTCTCAGCTTTTCATGATGTTTCATCACTCAAACATTGTAAAAAGCCTACAATATCTCTCTGTAGTGGCTCCTGAACATCTCAAAGCAATTTTAAGAGATCCAACTTATTCGACAATGCTGCAACACTTTTATTAACTCTAATTTGTATCTCGAAGGGTCATTACTCTGTTTTTAGGACTATAAACTTCAAAATAGCCAAATCCTTGTCAATGAAAGCATTGATTCTTCACATTGACATCAATAGGTGATGCTTTATCCTTCATACTCACAATATGTGTAGTTTAAGTCTTGTTGGTTGCTTGGGAAGTTAGGATCAATTTGGAAATGTGTGGGTGTGTTGGCTGTAAGAAACACTGAAGCATGGATTCTTCAAAATCTGTTCCTATACCAGTTACTCTCAAAGGTGTGAACTACTTACTCTGGCCTAGAACCACCAAGAAAAATCTGTGTGGTCGTGGTCTTTGGAATCACATTGAAACCCAAGATAAGAAGGTAATCATGGATAAAGATGGAAAAGAGATCAGTGGAGATCCAAGTTTTGAAGATGGCAAATGGTTTCTAGAAGATCAGGGGGTTCTTGGACTACTTCAAAACTCACTTGAAGCCGCAATACTTGAAGCTTATTCTTATTGTGAGATGGCAAAGGAGCTGTGGGCGCACTAAAGAATGTCTATAGAAATGTCTCCAATCTTTCCCGAGTTTTTGAAGTCAAGAAAGCTATCAACAACCTCAGCCAAGAAGATCTTGACTTCACAAAACACTTTGAAAAATTCAGATCACTATGGGCTGAACTCGAGATGCTAAGACCTTTCTCGGTGGATCCAAGTGCTATCAAGGAAAGGGGTGAACAAGATAGGGTCTTTGGTCTGCTTTTCACATTGAACCTGGCTTACAATGATCTCTTCAAGCACATCCTTAGAGATGAGAAGTTACCAAGCTTAGATGAGGTGTGCTCTCAAATCCAACGTGGACAAGGCTCAGTAGGTCTCTTCAGTGGCAAAAGGGAAATGGTCATGGCACACAAAGTTACTTTCAAATCTGAAGATATGAAGATTCTTGTGTGTGATCACTGCAAGAAGAGAGGCCATATCAAGGACAAATGTTGGATACTACATCCACATCTTAAGCCAGAAAAGTTCAAGGTTCAAACGAAGTACTCTCAAGAAGCCTCAGCTGAGCAAGCTCAGGCCGGACCATCTAGACAAGGAGATGAACTAGCTATGGTTGCCTACTCCAGTGATGTTGTTAGGAAGTCGGACCTTGAAGCTCTTATCAAGTCCATTGCTGCCCTTACCAATAAAGAATCTGGTATCACTCACTTTGCTTCTTTACCTAAATCACAAAATAAAACATTGATTATTGATTTTGGGGCTTCTCATCATATGATTAGTAACCCTAACCTCATTAATAATGTTAAACGTATTAATGGAAATATGATAATTACGAATGGTGATAGGATCCCCATAAAAGGAGTAGGTGATTTTAAACTTTGTGATAAGAACTCTAAAGCGTTCTTTATGCCCGAGTTCACCTCTAATCTTGTCTCAGTAAAAAGAGCTACAAATGATCTTAATTGCTATGCTATATTTGGTCCTAATAGCTTTCATTTTCAGGATATTGAGAGTGAAAAAGTTTTGGGAGAAGGAAACACTAACGATGACTTATATGTTTTTGAGGATTCTCCAGCAGCAAAATCTACTTCTCTTTCTTATCAATTGGGTTATGTTGTTAGCCCAAATAAACTGGGGCATGATAGACTTTGTCACCCTCATTCTAGGGCTTTAGAGATTATGTTACCCCATGTTGGCTTTAATCATATGAACTGTGGAGCATGTATTCTAGGAAAGCATTGTAGAACTATTTTTTCTCAAGTCTTCAACTATCTATGAAAAATGTTTTGATCTTGTGCATTCAGATGTTTGGACTGCCCCATGTTTATCTAGAGATAATAATAAATACTATGTTACATTTATTGATGAGAAATCGAAATATACATGGGTCACACTGCTTGCATCTAAGGATAGAGTATATGATGCATTTGTTAATTTGCAATCATATGTTACTAACCAGTTTAATGCCAAGATCAAGGTATTCAGGTCTGATATTGGTGGGGAATACACTAGTCACAAGTTCAAAGATCACTTAGAAAGAAATGGGATCATACACCAAACTAGCTGCCCATATACACCTCAACAAAATGGTGTAGCTGAGAGGAAGAATCGACATCTTATGGAAGTTGCATGATCCATGATGTTTAACACCAATGTCCCAAGGAGATTCTGGAGTGATATTGTCATGGCAGCTTATTACCTGATAAATGGAACACCAACAAGGATACTAACTGATTTAGCGCCATTTGAGGTATTGAACCGAACCAAACCTTCTATTGATCACTTACGAGTTTTTGGTTGCGTTTGTTTTGTACTGAGACCAGGTGAACTGAGGGACAAGCTTGAAGCTAAGAGCACAAAATGCATGTTCCTAGGCTACTCGACTACGCAAAAAGACTACAAGTGCTATGACTTCTCAAAGGACAGAAAAATTGTGTCAAGAGATGTCAAGTTCATTGAGCACCAAGGGTATTATGACAAGAAGGATTGTGGGAGTTTGAAAGATTTGGCAAGATCACCATCAAATAGAGCCCGCTAGTCTCCAACATCTCCTTAGTCATCTTGGGAATCCTTCTCCTGGGAGAGAAGAACAATCTGATAATGTTGAAACCAACCAACAAGGAGTGGAGACTACAGACCATCAACCCAATACCAACCTTGAGAGAGAGTTGCCTCTTTTTTACTTGTTTTCTTATTGTTCTCTTCTCTAATTCTCTATTTAATCCGCATAAATCTCTTAAAATCTATATAAAACCTTGTACAAAGCCTACAAGGGCTGTTTGTAGTGGCTCTTGAACATCTAAAAGCAACTGTAGGAGATCCACCTCCTTTGACAACACTTCAACTCTTCTATTCACTCTAACATATATCTTCAAGGGTCATAACTTCGTTTTTAGGACTATACACTTAAAAATAGCGGAAACCTTTTTAATGGAAGCATTGATCCTTCATACTCACATCAATATGTGTAGTTTAAGCCTCTATATATGTCTTCTTGCTGGAACTCTCAAATTCACCATTAGAAACTCCTATGAGATTCAAAAAACTAACAAAAATGCTGGATAAGCTATAATCGTTTTTTCTTACTTTTACTAGCTGGTCCACCTTGGTATCATGCTTCATCACGTTATCAAGAGTCCTAAAAGGCTGAATCTCAGCCTTTGATGAAGCTTCATCACTAAAACCTTGTAACAAAGCTTACAATGGCTCTAGGTAGTGGCTCTTGAACATCTCAAAGCAATTGTAAGAGATCCACCTCCTTTGACTACACTTCAAAACACTTATATTCTTTCTAATTTGTATATTCAAGAGTCATTACTCTGTTTTTAGACTATCAGTTTGAAAATGGCCAAATCCTTTTCAAAGAAAGCATTAATCCTTTATATTCACATCAATATGTGTAGTTTAAGCCTCTATATATGTCTTCTTGGTAGAACTCTTAAATTCACCATTAGAAACTCCTATGAGATAAAAAAAAACTAAAAGAAATGAAGGATAAGCAATAATGTTTTTTTCTTACTTGTACTAGCTTCTCCACCTTGGTATCATGCTTCATCACGTCATCAAGAGCCCTAAAAGTCTGAATCTCAGCCTTTGATGAAGTTTCATCACTAAAACCTTGTACAAGGTCTATAATTGCTCTATGTAGTGGCTCTTGAACATCGCAAAGCAATTTTAAATGATCCAGTTCCTTTGACTACTGTTCAACACTTCTATTCACTCTAATTTGTATATTCAAGAGTCATTACTCCGTTTTTGGACTATCAGCTTCAAAATGGCCAAATCCTTTTCAAAGAAAGCTTTAATCCTTTATATTCACATCAATATGTGTAGTTTAAGCCTTTATATATGTCTTCTTGCTACAACTCTCAAATTCACCATTAGAAACTCCAATGGGATTCAAAGAACTAACAGAAATGCAGGATAAGCTATAATGCTTGTTTCATACTTTGACTTCTTTCACCACCTTGGTATTAGGCTTAATCACGTCATCAAGAGTCCTAAAAGGCTGAATCTCAGCTTTTCATGATGTTTCATCACTCAAACATTGTATAAAGCCTACAATAGCTCTCTGTAGTGGCTCTTGAACATCCCAAAGCCATTTTAAGAGATCCAACTTATTTGACAATGCTTCAACACTTTTATTAACTCTAATTTGTATCTTGAAGGGTCATTACTTTGTTTTTAGGACAATAAGCTTGAAAATAGCCAAATCCTTGTCAATGAAAGCATTGATTCTTCATATTGATATCAATAAGTGTTGCTTAATCCTCTATGTGTGTCTTCTTGTTATAACTCCCAAATTCAGAATTAGAAATTTCTATGAATTTCAAAGAGCTAACACAATTGCGGGATAAGCTAAAATGGTTGTTTCTTACTTTTATTAGCTTTTCAACCTTGGTATCATGCTTCGTCAGGTCATTAAAGTCCTAAGATTCAGCCTTTGATGAAGTTTCATCACTAAAACCTTGTACAAAGCCTACAAGGGCTGTTTGTAGTGGCTCTTGAACATCTTAAAGCAACTGCAGAAGATCCACCTCCTTTGACTACACTTCAACTCTTCTATTCACTCTAATATGTATCTTCTAGGGTCATAACTCCGTTTTTAGGACTATCAACTTGAAAATAGTGAAATGCTTTTCAATGAAAGCATTGATCCTTCATACTCACATCAATATGTGTAGTTTAAGCCTCTATATATGTCTTCTTACTGGAACTCTATAATTCACCATTAGAAACTCCTATGAGATTCAAAAAACTAACAGAAATGCAGGGTAAGCTATAATGCTTTTTTCTTACTTTTACTAGCTGCTTCACCTTGGTATCATGCTTCATCACGTTATCAAGAGTCCTAAAAGGCTGAATCTCTGCCTTTGATGAAGTTTCATCACTAAAATCTTGTAACAAATCCTACAATGGCTCTATGTAGTGGCTCTTGAATATCTCAAAGCAATTGTAAGAGATCCACCTCCTTTGACTACACTTCAACACTTCTATTCTTTCTAATTTGTATATTCACGAGTCATTACTCCATTGTTTTGACTATCAACTTGAAAATGGCCAAATCCTTTACAAAGAAAGCATTAATCCTTCATATTCACATCAATATGTGTAGTTTAAGCCTTTATAGATGTCTTCTTGCTACAACTCTCAAATATACCGTTAGAAACTCTTATGGGATTCAATGAACTAACAGAAATGCAGGATAAGCTATAATGCTTGTTTCTTACTTTGACTTGTTTCACAACCTTGGTATTATGCTTAATCACGTCATCAAGAGTCCTAAAATATCAGCTTTTCATGATGTTTCATCACTCAAACATTGTACAAAGCCTACAATAGCTCTCTGTAATGGCTCTTGAACATCTAAAAGCAATTTTAAGAGATCCAACTTATTTGACAATGCTTCAACACTTTATTAACTCTAACTTGTATCTTGAAGGGTCATTACTCTGTTTTTAGGCCTATAAGCTTGAAAATAGCCCAATCCTTGTCAATGAAAGCATTGATTCTTCATATTGACATCAATAGGTGTTGCTTAATCCTCTATATGTGTCTTCTTGTTACAACTCCCAAATTCAGAATTAGAAACTTCTATCATATTCAAAGAACTAACACAATTGCGGTATAAGCTAAAATGCGTGTTTCTTACTTTTACTAGTTTCTGCACCTTGGTATCATGTTTCGTCACGTCATCAAGAGTCCTAAGATTCAGCCTTTGATTAAGTCTCATCATTAAAACCTTGTACAAAGCCTACAAGGGCTATTTATAAATTAATAAATATAAAATAATATTTATTAATTAAAACAATTTGATCTAAATCAAATTAATTTTTTGGATGTTATATGCAAATCTACATGATTATTAATTTATGTTATTAATGGGACCATATATTGACATAAAGATTATAAAAATATTATTATCTTATTGAATTTTGTTCATTTTTACACCAGTCCGACTTGGGACCATCAAATATTATTATTTTATAATATTTGTTAATTTATCGAGTATTAATTTATAGAGGTTTTAATGTATATAAAATTTCCATTTCTAGTAAATCAGAAAAAGGAGAAATGTTGGAGATTTTTTGTTTCTTTTCAGATCAAACATTATCGTTGTCATTAATTTTTGGGCTGATATATGAATTTAAATACCCTACGATTCTTACCCAACATATTATTTTTAATTTTAGCAAAACAAAGGTGTTTGCTCCATTTGTACCTAAGCACTCTATTTTGCTAAAGTTTTACTGTGAGGTACATAAATTTGATTCCTTCATTCTTGGTAACAAAGTAAAAATTCCGTGTTTTATTTTAGGTAAGAAGGCTATAAGATGACTAACTGAGTAGAAAGCTCTCTCTTAGGAGGAAGTCTTTAGTGTTTTTAACTTCGTGATACAATGTAACATTTTCTTCCTGGTTCTTAGTTCATATGCTTTTTGTTTGAATGTTAAAGTAAACTTGACAATCAATTTTTTTTATATGTTGTTAGTTTTCTTGGCGTTATATCATATATGGAGATTAAATTGTCGTGTAGTTTCAGCAAGCTTTAGTTAAGATTCAACTTCTTCTAATTTGTGTTAACAATGATAAAAAAAGGGTCACTGTTAGCAATATGGAAAGTGTCGATAAATAGTAGATTTAATTCAAAGCGATCATGAAATCTGCATAATGGGAAGACAAATTGATATTCAATTGCTCAGCTTTGTTCTTTGACACAGAGTTTGTTATCTGCTCTTTGATGGTTTTCCTCGTCATTGAAAAGTTCTTCTAGAGCATTTTCATTATTTGTAACAAAGCCCTGCAAGGACATAATACAAAGGAGAAACTAAATAAGCAGGTTTCATACTGGAAACGAAATGGAAAAGTAGTTAAAACACATGCATTTTCCAACAGACAAAGTGCTGTTGCTAATGTCAAACTATACAAATTGCAGACTTTTTTCCAACAGAACTTCACTTTTGTTTCTTCAACTTGTTGGCCTTGCGTTTATGGCATGTCCACACCATTTTCAATATTAAAAACTTTCACAAGCTCTTTATTTTCAGCATCCCTGCACAGATAGATTACTATCTTGAATGATCAAATATCCACAATGGCATCATCATAATCTATTGAAGACTATTATGTAAAAGCATACCAAATTAAGACTGAGAGGTTATACATCAAGACACATATTACTCTGAAAATTATTTGGTAGTAGAAAAGATAAAACTCACAAGGAAGGCAAAACTCGAAATTCCTAGCACGTTCTTCCTTCAAATGTCTTAGAGAAGATCTGTAGATAATGTACAAAAAAGCTAAAGTAAGTACACCAGAACTAGTAGATACGTGATGCCTTGGTCCATGTTCTAACACATGTTTGTTTACCTCCTTTGATAAAAATCTGAAAGTTGATTCTCTCAACTTGTCTCTCTCTGCAACAAGAACAAAGCAAAAGGTAAAAATAATATCTCAATGAATATATAAGCCATCTCAACAAATAACTCATAGAAAATACCTATTTTCAAAGGGAATGTAAGGAAGCCAGTCCATTTTCATCTGTTTCATTGGAAAGATTTCCTCCTTTGCACTTTGAATCGATACTTCTGCTAACTTATCAGAAGGTGGAAATGGTGATGGCTATATATTCTTCACTTGCAAGCTGCTCTTCATCATGGCTCGTGGGCGGCTGAACGATATCCAAGATGACTGACTATACATACGAAAATGAAAGAGATCCAACTTTGCTAGCTTAAGGATTCAATCAAGAAGTAGAAAGGCTTAAAATTTATAATACTCTCAATTAAAACCTTTTGGGATATAAATATTGTGCATTACCTCCATCATCTTTCGACACTTTTCGCCTTCAAACTTCTTTGGATATATTGCCGCAAAAAATCATCAAAAACTGCATACAATAAGTTAGTAAACTAATCAGAAAATTTCTAGTGGATCACTTGAAACAATAAAGAAAGACAAATTGATATTCCATTGCTCAGCTTTGTTCTTCGACACAGAGTTTGTTATCTGCTCTTTGATGGTTTTCCTCGTCATTGAAAAGTTCTTCTAGAGCATTTTCATTATTTGTAACAAAGCCCTGCAAAGACATAATACATAGGAGAAACTAAATAAACAGATTTCATACTAAAAACAAAATGGAAAAGTAGTTAAAACACATGCATTCTCCAACAGACGAAGTGTTGTTGCTAATGTCAAACTATACAAATTGCAGACTGTTTTCCAACAGAACTTCACTTTTGTTTCTTCAACTTGTTGGCCTTGCGTTTATGGCATGTCCACACCATTTTCAATATTAAAAAACTTGCACAAGCTCTTTATTTTGAGCATCCCTGCACAGATAGATTACTCTCTTGAATGATCAAATATCCACATTGGCATCATCATAATCTATCGAAGACTATTATGTAAAAGCATACCAAATTGAGAATGCGAGATGTTATACATCAAGACACATATCACTCTGAAAATTATTTGGTAGTAGAAAAAATAAAACTCACAAGGAAGGCAAAACTCGAGTAATAGACAGTACCTATTTTCAAAGGGAATGTAAGGAAGCCAGTCCATTTTCATCTGTTTCATTGGAAAGATTTCCTCCTTTGCACTTTGAATCGATACTTCTGCTAACTTATCAGAAGGCGGAAAAGGTGATTCAATCTGTATATATATAGAATATTAGAAAGAAAGAAATTAAATGAGATCATATATGATCAGTGATGTAAAGCAAAACCATTGATTAGAGATTTTATTGCAATAAATTTACAGTAACAACTGTTGGGATAACAACCTTGGTTGTATCTTTGTAGGAGACGAAGTGAGCTGAAAATATAGTACGATCAAAAAAGTTAACAAGAACTAATTAAGAGAGCATAAACTTAAGCAAAATTAGAAACAGAACTTACGTTCTGGAGTGACAAAAACAAAGACTTTCTTGCCATATAGTAATCCTCCTTCTTCTAATGCTTGCTGAGACAGAAGAAACATATATACAAGTCTAACAGAGAACTTGAGTAATATCATAAGCAAAAGTTACAATCTGAACCCAAAATATGACAAACAGATAGGAATGAAATCTGACCTTTGAAGGAATTTGAGCATTCCGGTTCCGAGCTTCATTGGTATGCCCATTATCCCACATTCTGTAACACCCTCTATGTTATCAACCACATTCTGTAACACCCTCTATGTTATCAACCTTTCCGCTAATTGCTGCACTAAATAAATGATCTCCAGTCCACTAAATAGATGCCTGCATCAGCACACTTTTATCCATCTTCTGAATCCCAGTTCTTAGTACACCAAGAACCTCCCCCTGATTAAAATATTGAAGTGATAAATTCAAATGTCCTTAGAACTGACCCTGTAAGTCATGACATCGGCCAAAAACATCATGTGACGAATGTCTGTACTCATACCATGACTTCCCATAACTGTTCCTATTTCATCAATAATTATCAGCTAAGCTAGCAATTATAAGAAGGAAAAAAAACAGAGGAAAATCTTATCTCTTGAAGCTCCACAAACAGTTTCCACCTTTTCTTCCCATCTATGTGTTTCTTTTTATCCATATCCTCTGCGACAACAACTCGCTCAACTGTTTTGATCCCCTATCATAACAATTCAACAGAAATTGTACTAAAAAGAAAGCAATTAGAAAAACAAATTGTAGAATATTGTATATGTATGTAAAAGAGAGAGGATTAACGAATATCACATTCACTACAATATTTGGCAGCACATTTCTTCAGATTGTGGAGAGTATAATGTGTCCTAACCTTTAGGATGGATTTTTTTACCGACCAGGGGCTTATAGACAAACATGCCTCCTCCATTATTTTACTGTCAAGAATTATTCTCACTGACGCTGATGTTGAAGTCATTAGCACCTCGATACTCTCAGCAACCTGGTTCATAATTCAAGTGGATTTCTATAACCTGATTAGTAAAAACAGTGATAAACAGAAAGAGTATCTAACGAGATTGTGCTGGACCAACGATTAAATAGTTGATATTTATAAACTGCCATCAGTCCGAGACTTAAAACAAGCAGCAAAGGATACTCATGCTTGCAACTCAAGCAAAGTGAAAAGTTTTCAGAGTCATTTGTGTCCCAGTTTCTCTGAGCTCCTATTTGTCCAATTGCAGTCCCCGCTTCAATTTGTTTTTCCCGGTAGCGAGATACACAAATTTTTACAAATACCTGCATATATATCAGAGGTAATCTCTCAGATTTTGTCCAAACACCACAAGAAATGGGAACATTTTGTCAACTTACATTATTGAAGTTTAAAAAAATTCCACTAGAAAGAATAGGACTGAAATTTTTCACCGGAGAGAATAGGACTGAAGAAAGATAAGTGTGGTGTGATATAGGAGGACATGTTGCCTGCAAAATACAATGGAGAAACTCTAAATAACGAGAAACCACAACCTATATACTAGATAGAAAACGTACCTGACTTTTCAGAAATAATCAATGGAAGTGCGAGATAACTATACAAATCAATGGAAAGTTGATTTGGAGCTCCCCTTTTTTCTGGCCTAAAAATGTAAAAGAAACAATGTAGCGAGAAAATCCAAAGAAGAAAGCAAAAAAACAAGAGTTGAGCAAAAAACGCAGAAGCATCATGTGAAAGCAAAAGAAACAGAGAAGGAAACAAGTAAAAAAATTAACTAATGCATATGTATATGTATGCATGCATGAATGCTTATGTGTATGTATGCATGCATGAATGCTTATGTATGTATGTATGTATGCATGAATGCTTATGTATGTATGTATGCATGCATGAACCAAACAATAAACTAACCAGAGAAACCAAAGAGGAAGCAAACAATGCACTGAGCAAAAGAATTAAAGAAGCAAAAAAAAAGTTAGGAATGTAAAGAAGCAATCAAATAAATAATGTAGCAAAGAAGAAAGCAAACAAACAAGTTGAGAAAAAAACGCAAACAATCATGTAAAAACATCAAGAAACAGAGAATGAAACAACAAATTATGCCCGTCTCTTGTGCCTGCCAAAGTTACTCCTCCTTTGGCAGTTTCTCTGATTTCAAAGAGGGTTAAAGCCTGAGCTATTGTCTTTGCTACTGAATGTTGAGTGATGTTTGTCATTGGAAAATCGTTGATTCATGAAGGACATATAAAGGACTGAACCAAGATTGAGAGAAGTCATGTTAGACAAAAAAGAACTCTTAAAAACCTGAAGTCACAGCCAAAAGCTTCATAGGACACATGATATCTACCTTGAGACCAAGAACTCCAGCATCTAAGAGAGACTCAAAATGGAAAATGGAAAATGGAAAGAAAAAATGAGGGAACGCACATTTTGTCTTTAATCAACAGATGTAAAAACATTTAATAGCAAAGAGTGTATACCAACATCAACATGTATTTTGTTTTTTGCAGCTTCAATCTGTAAAAAACGCACACATTGCTCGATTCCAAACGAACAAGAAAGCTATAAAGTGAACTTTACCAACTGGAAAACTAAAGTGAACCACTTACCTTGAGTTTCAAAGTTTCTGGAGATACAGTTGAAGGACAACTGTTTAAGGGCATGTCAACCAATGTGGTGATTCCCCCTGCCATCCAAAAGACAATACCAAGAAGGTAGATAAAACAGGAGACTCTTGTAACTAGAAACAGTCTGAGTAAGAGTAAGAGTAAGAGTACGAGATATAAAAGACATAACCCATTTTTCAGATATATTCTTCACTTGGAGGCTAAACAATAAAGGGACAGTTGTTCTAAAGACTATAGCCAATGCCCAAGGATCATCTCTAAATAAAGACACTGGAAACTCACATTGCCCTTCTCAAAGTCTCCTCCCTGAATCATAAGACCTCTGGTGACACGATGGAATGTTGAATCCTTGCAGCTAAATCTAAGAAATATACTTCACTCTGTCTGCTCTGTACCAAAGATCATTGGGCATTGGCTAGGTTTCGGTTCTTATTCTCTTCTTCCTCTTCTACAGCTTCCATAGCACCTTTCTCTACTTCGCCTTCCTTTTGCTACGTTTAGTGACACGATAATTATGGTAAGAGATCAGATTACAACAAAAACAAAAGGTACATGCGAATCATCAAACAAAGAAACTCAAATCGGGAAAGAAAAAAAAAACTGAAATTTTCAAGAATCGCTAAGAGTAAACTTTGAACCCAGATTAGAATTATAAACTGATGCATAATTAAAACCCCTATTGAAACCAATCTTCTCTATTCGAGAATCAGTCTCATATATTACAATGGAATCGAATCAACCAGACACAAAATGATCAAAAGAAAAGGGGAAGGGAAGAAATCAAACCGTTTTTGCCCTTGCTTCTGAAAAAACTAATCAGGTTTAGTGAAGAAAAACAGAAGGAATAATCCAAGAAGATGGAGAAGTAACTAACCCATTCGATTGGAGATGGAACCCTAAGACACTTTCTCTCTTGGAATCTCCAATGGGTCCAACCCAAGAATCCAATTTCGTGAAAGGAGCATTTGATCAGAAATTCTCGAATTGCGGAGCGTTTTTTTTATGGAATTTCAATTTTTGGAATAAGAGGGAATAATAGGAGTTTTTTTTGTTCTGATGTCGAAGGGAAACTTATGACCGTTGTAAAAAAGATTTAAATCCATCTCATCGGATCTGGTTAGCTCACAACCAGCAACGAGAACTACGTTTCGTCCTATCATCTTCTTCGGGCTGGGCCTAGCTAGGAGTTTATTATATTGGTTCATAAGGGTTTTTTTTATTGGGCTTGTAAGCAAAACACTGCTAACGTTGTAAAATGTAAGCACTCTTGCTGAGTTTTAAATTTAATGCAAAAAGTTTATCAAAAAAAAAAGATTTAAAATGATTAACTAATAAATAATTACATTTCTAAAATATTACTAGTGTATATTGACAAATATAGATCAATGTTATAAGTTGTAAAGGAAATACATTTTTATACAAAGAAAGTGAACCTATTGTATGAAACTCGAGCTAACACAAGTAAAATATTATGTGCTGCTTAAGTGTTAATAATACTCTTAACCGGTTTTGTTGTTCATTGAACACATACCAAAATTTTCCATATCTTCCTTGTCCTCCTCACAATTCTCCCAATCTTCTGTGCCATGAAAGATTCAATCAAATTCGACGAAGACTGAACACTCCGATTTTTGGGTTCCCTCTTCATCATGTAGAAGCTTCTACTGCCTATTTCACCAATCACTTGGGTTTTCTCCAAACCTACAAACATTGTGTTAATGGTTGTTCTGTTCTACAATTTTGACCTTAATAGTTCGAAAAATTGAGTTGTGAAGTGGAGCTTACACTGGATACTGAAATGAGACTGATGCAGTTCAAAGGCAAGATCTTTATCAAGTTTTGGTGTTCGTCCTTCTTTACTATACTTTTTCACAACAATCTTTATCGTTTCTTCGACATTGCAGCTCAGTTTAACCAAAGTCCTTACTGGTCCTGGACTTCCTTCTACTGATACATTAATCACAACTTTTGCTGCTTCTCTCTTGTAAACCTGATTTTGGAATCAAAGACAATGTTAATGCTCTGTCTCGAATGGGTTAATTTGTAACTTCTTAAATGCTTGGGTTCAATTTTATAAAATTTGAGACAGCAAGGACTAAATGTTTAATACTTCTACAGAATCAGAAATTGCAAAGTTGGTTGGGTTAATTGTGGGAGGAAGAATAAGTAAAGGAGGTTTGTTGGTTTGCTTGGAAAATGCGCGAATTGATTCTCTAGGCTATCCATTTTTTTTTAAGTTCAATTTTCCACAAAATAATAATATAAGTTACAATAAAACCCCTATAAATTAATAATTTTTGGATCATGATATTTTATTAATTTATAATAATATTAATTTATTTATAAACTAATAAATATAAAATAATATTTATTAATTAAAACAATTTGATCAAAATCAAATTAATTTTTTGGATGTTATATGCAAATTTACATGATTATTAATTTATGTTATTAATGGGACCATATATTGACATAAAGATTATAAAAATATTATTATCTTATTGAATTTTGTTCATTTTTACACCAGCCCAACTTGGGACCATCAAATATTATTATTTTATAATGTTTCTTAATTTATCGAGTATTAATTTATAGAGGTTTTAATTTATCGAGTATTTTTTGTTTTTTTTTAGATCAAACATTATCGTTGTCATTAATTTTTGGGCTGATATATGAATTTAAATACCCTACGATTCTTACCCAACATATTATTTTTAATTTTAGCAAAACAAAGGTGTTTGCTCCAATTTTACCTAAGCGCTCTGTTTTTCTAAAGTTTTAATGTGAGGTACATAAATTTGATTCCTTCATTCTTGGTAACAAAGTAAAAATTCCGTGCTTTATTTTAGGTAAGAAGGCTATAAGATGTCTAACTGAGTAGAAAGCTCTCTCTTAGGAGGAAGTCTTTGGTGATTTTAACTTCGTAATACAATGTAACCTTTTCTTCCTGATTCTTAGTTCATATGCTTTTTGTTTGAATGTTAAAGTAAACTTGACAGTCAATTTTTTTTATATGTTGTTAGTTTTCTTGGCATTATATCATATATGGAGATTAAATTGTCGTGTAGTTTCACGCAAGCTTTAGTTAAGATTCAACTTCTTCTAATTTGTGTTAACAATGATAAAAAAAAAGGTCACTGTTAGTAAAATGGAAAGAGTCGATAAATAGTAGAATTAATTGAAAGCGATCATGAAATCTGCATAATGGGAAGACAAATTGATATTCAATTGCTCAGCTTTGTTCTTCGACACAGAGTTTATTATCTGCTCTTTGATGGTTTTCCTCGTCATTAAAAATACTGGTAATTAGTTAAGAATAAAATAAAAAGAGACCGGATCTAAACAAGTTTTGAGAGCTTAATTACCTCGGCGGTATTTACTGTGATTATATGAGGTGTGAAATTACCACCGACGGAGCAAGGAACCCATTCACCTAAACACAACACAAAAACCAAAACTCATTATCTTTAAGGTCTTAATCCAAGTGTTGGACTTTTCTTAATTTATTTGTAATAGAGACTAAAATTAATCATGGAATTTTCCATCCCTATAACGAATAGCCGAGTATAAATTAGAAATCTCTAATTTTGACCAAAGTATAAAATTGTAACTAAAACTCAATTATCTTTAAGGTCTTAATCACTCTAATATGAATTATTATTTTATAGTTCATTATGAGTTAATACTCGATAAATTAATACACTATAAAATAATAAAATTTTAATTCAAAGCGATCATGCAATCTGCGTAATGGGAAGACGTTAAAAGGATGAGAGTGGATGGATAGTTTCTTTTCTATATTTTATGTAATTTAAATCGATTAATCTTTTTTATTATATATAAAACAAATAATTCATTTTTACATTATCCAGTTGAGAAATACATACAAATTTATCCGACAAAATCTCTCAAGTCTCAGCTGCATAAAGTATTTTTAGAATCCAAACAAACAAAACGAAATGTAAAAACATAACAGATTGTTTTTTGTGTCTACATACAACAAACATAACAAATAGAAAATTAATCGCAAATGACAAAAGAAGGGGAAGCAAGCGAACAAATAACAAATAAAGAAACAATGAAGCAAATAATGGACCAAACATTAATAAACTAAGCAGAGAAATCAAAGAGGAAGCAAAAAATGCACAGAGCAAAAGAATTAAAGAAACAAATAAGCAAGAAAGCAAAAACGTTAAGAATGTAAAGAAATATTGTAGCAAAAAAAAAAAGCCAAAGAAGAAAGCAAACAAACAAGTTGAGCAAAAAACGTAAAACAGTCAAGTAAAAGCAAATGAAACAAATTAACTAATGCATATGTATATATGTACGCATGCATGAACCAAACAATAAACTAAGCAGAGAAATCAAAGAGCAGCAAACAATGCACAAAGCAAAAGAATTAAAGAAGCAAATAAGCAAGCAAGCAAAAAAAAAGTTAAGAATGTAAAGAAGCAATCAAAGAAAAATTGTAGCAAAAATAAGGCAAACAATCAAGTAAAAGCCAAAGAAACAGAGAAGGAAACAACAAATTAAGCATGTAACCATGAATGCATATGTATGTATGTATGCATGTATGAATGCTTATGTATATATGCATGCATGTATGAATGTATGCAAGCATCTATGCATATATAGTGGAGCTCATCAAAAGAACCATTGTCACCCTGTTAAAACAGGAGCTCTGTGTTTCTTGTTTTTTTTGCTCGCTCTGATGCTGCTAGGTCTACCAAATGAAGCTCTGCGCATAGTATATCTTCACCACCATCTTTAGCCATCTGGTTTCTTTTGTTCCAGAGTGATTATAAAGACTGCGTAAGACCGACTAAGAAAACCAAGAAACAAACATTATATTAGCATATTTTAATATATTCACAAGTATTCAAAACTCTACTAAATGAATCATCTTCTAGCAAACATTTAAGTGAAATATAAAGAAAACAGAACGAATTCTACTGAAACCATTTCAAATTATAGATGTACCTTGATTGACTATTCATGTTTGTGCTGCCAGTAGCACGAGACCATGCTGTGTATGTTTTAGTTGAACTAATCTTCACTAACAGCAAACAAAATGAATTTGATGGATCAAACCAAAAACTTCTTGAGGCTCTAAAGAATTACATTGTTCAGAAAATCTCAAATCAAACCTAGTTATAGGCTAGATCTGTAGCATCACATTCTTTGCAAGTGTTGAACGAGCGTACCTGAGAAGCAAAAGTAAAATGTAAAACTCCATGTGTGTGGGTTACAACAAAAGAAAAGTGTATAAACTGGATAGTAAAATTGGCATGGATGCCTAATTTCCTTAATATTCCAACTCTTGATTTTATCAAACACTAATTTAAGTTTCAAATGAAACTTTAAATTGCATCGAGAAGCATACTTTTTCATGGTCACAGTCGTCTTGTAAGACAGTAGTCCGCTGCTGGTAACAGCTACCTGAAATGCACAATCCCCAAATGCAACAAAATAAACTTCGTTATTAGTTAGACTTGTCACATAATGAGGTGACACAAAGATGAATTTCTGAGGAAGGTGAAACTTGAAACCTGGAGTTTCAAATTGATCCAAGAGTGCAGTAAGAGATGTAGAAGACATAACCCATTTCAGACTTCTTTGTATTGGCTCTGTTCCATGCCTCATTTCATAGGGAAATTTACCATAGTAAGCTATCCTTAAGGGCTTCGATCGGTCCATATCAAAAAAGTCATTCCGCTTATGGCTATATATTCTTCACTTGGAGGATGTTCTTCATCATGGCTCGTGGGCGGCTGAAAGAGATCCAAGATGACTGATTATAAATACCAAAAATGAAAGAGATCCAACTTTGCTAGCTTAAGGATTCAATCTAGAAGTAGAAAGGCTTAAAATTTATAATACTCTCAGTTAAAACCTCTTGGGATATAAATATTGTTCATTACCTCCATCATCTTTCGACACTTTTCGCCTTCGAACTTCTTTGGATATGTTGCCGCAAAAAATCATCAAAAACTGCATACAATAATCTGCATAAAATAAGTTAGTAAACTAATCAGAAAATTTCTAGTGGATCACTTGAAACAATAAAGAAAGATAAATTGATATTCAATTGCTCAGCTTTGTTCTTCGTTATCTGCTCTTTGATGGTTTTCCTCGTCATTGAAAAGTTCTTCTAGAGCATTTTCATTATTTGTAACAAAGCCCTGCAAAGATATAAACAGATTTCATACTAGAAACAAAAATGGAAACGTAGTTAAAACACATTCATTTTCCAACAGACGAAGTGCTGTTGCTAATGTCAAACTATACAAATTGCAGACTTTTTTCCAACAGAATTTCACTTCTGTTTCTTCAACTTGTTGGCCTTGCGTTTATGGCATGTCCACACCATTTTCAATATTAAAAACTTTCACAAGCTCTTTATTTTGAGCATCCCTGCACATATAGATTACTCTCTTGAATGATCAAATATCCACAATGGCATCATCATAATCTATTGAAGACTATTATGTAAAAGCATACCAAATTGAGATTGAGAGATGTTATATATCAAGACACATATCACTCTGAAAATTATTTGGTAGTAGAAAAAATAAAACTCACAAGGAAGGCAAAACTCGAAATTCCTAGCACGTTCTTCCTTCAAATGTCTTAGCGAAGATCTGCAAATAATGTACAAAAAAGCTAAAGTAAGTACACCAGAACTAGTAGACACAATTCAGAGGAAAAATAAATACATTTGCGACATCATCTGCTTGCAATCCAAGACACAATTCATACAGTGCAGGTCCGACTGATGCTTGATATGCAGGAACAACACCTAGCATATGATAAAGAACCTGAAAAAAAAATATATAGTTCAGATGTTAGTTTGAAAAAGTACAATTAAATATACACCAAAATTCAACGAATGCAAAGTGTTATCATCCGTATCCTTGGAAGTGGCAGCATGGGATCTAGATGCATGTTCAGAATCTGAAGCACATCATCATGAAGTTTCGACCGCTTTGACGACTGTAAAATTCGCTCCAGTATCTGAAAAGAAAAAATCACAGCTCATTCAGTGAAAGGAAACACAAGTAAGAATAATGTCAACAAAAATGGTAAGAAACGTGAAGGAATCTACAGGAAGTGGTCCTGATTTCCAAGATACAGATAATCCATCTATAATTCTTTCAAAAAGACACTCATCCGTTTTCCCAGCCTTGTCAAATGAAGGATGAAAATCAGATGAAGCATCAACTTCATCAATAGCGATCAAACGCTGAGCAGTTGCAATTTATGGACATAAACAATTACACATTGGCTGAACTGTACACCTTGCAAGCTTCACCAAGTTCTGAAAGGCTGCAGCAATAGGTGATCGCAGCAATGGATCCAAAAAACTAGCCTGGTAAAAAGGTACGGTGAGTGTAAGAGCTTAATCTTCGAATTATAGGAGCCTGATTTGCCAAAAAGTAACATTCATGGACATGAAAAAAGCAGTGGCAGTGCAGTGGTAAAACAATAAACTAACCAGAGAAACCAAAGAGGAAGCAAACAATGCACTGAGCAAAAGAATTAAAGAAGCAAAAAAAAAGTTAGGAATGTAAAGAAGCAATCAAATAAATAATGTAGCAAAGAAGAAAGCAAACAAACAAGTTGAGAAAAAAACGCAAACAATCATGTAAAAACATCAAGAAACAGAGAATGAAACAACAAATTATGCCCATCTCTTGTGCCTGCCAAAGATACTCCTCCTTTGGCAGTTTCTCTGATTTCAAAGAGGGTTAAAGCTTGAGCTATTGTCTTTGCTACTGAATGTTGAGTGATGTTTGTCATTGGAAAATCGTTGATTCCTCAAGGACATATAAAGGACTGAACCAAGATTGAGAGAAGTCATGTTAGACAAAAAAGAACTCTTAAAAACTTGAAGTCACAGCCAAAAGCTTCATAGGACACATGATATCTACCTTGAGACCAAGAACTCCAGCATCTAAGAGAGACTCAAAATGGAAAATGGAAAATGGAAAGAAAAAATAGCCGTTGAATTCAAAACCTAATGTTCCTGGAGACAGAGAAGAAGAAGAAGAACACCCAACGCTCTTCGACCAACGGCTATTTTTTTTTTCTTCAATCGAATTTATAGTAGTGAGTGAGTAATTTTCAATCCGTTAAATTGAATGTGGTATTTAAATCTCTGTATCTCAACATTTCAATTCATTTTTGAAATGAAAAAAAGCCCAATACGACCAACGGCTATTTTTTTCTTTTTTTCTTTTTCCCATTTCAAGTGTAATAAGATTATTGGTGGTGTCACCGTTATGAGTTATTCTCAAGTTTTTTTTTCTAAAAATCCCACTTCTTTAAACACGAAATCTGAAAACTCTATCTTATAAACTTATTTTCTTTAAGAATTATTTTTAAACCTAAAAATTATTTTTTTACTGTCTTACCCTATTAAAATAGAGTATTTACACAGAAAACCTGGATTTAATCTGTCCACCCAAAACCCATGGGATTAAACCTGGAAACCCAAATTTAAAAACTCCAAAATTGACTTCTCAACTCAAATCGCGATAGAGACCTAAATTTTCAAATCTAACTCAAATTAAAGAGAATCGTTCTTTAACTTCTCCTTCTCAACTCCTCCTCTTTCAAACTCTCTTTGTAAAACTAGGGATAACTCTGATAACTACCGATTTTCTTTAATTCTACTTAAATTTCTGCTAGATTTTTTGTGTTAAAAATGGTTGAAACAATGTTGGGCATGAAGAAGACAAAGATTGCTGAGGAATTGAAAGAGCGATCTCCGGTTCCAATTTGGAATGATGAGGAAGGGAATTCGGGCGGAAAGACTGAAGAAGAAGGACAAAGCCACCGGACTTCGGTTCGGAATGATGAGAAGGAGCGATCTCCGGCTCTTCTGGATAGGAATGAATATGTCGTCGCTGAAGTTGGAAGGATTGAAGGTGACAAAATGAGTGAACAAGGAAAAAGCAGCCTCCACTGATTGAAGATTGGATTGCTTTGATTCTTGTCCCAGGTGAATCTTGACTCTTCCAGCTTTCCAATGATATGGAGAACTCCAAATTTTGGTCCATGGTAAGGTCTCCAAGTTTTGCCAAACTTATGGTGCTGTGAAACTACTTTAAAACGGGTTTTGCTCCTCTTTTGGTCTATTTTTCCATAAGACCTGTAAAACCTCTTTGACACTAACAATACTCGATAATAACTTATTTAGCTTTGAAATCACACCAATCTTTCATAAAAAATATGAAAACCATAGTAAAAACGGCTCAAAATACGATGTTATAAATTCTCTCAGACTTAGACTTTGCTTGTCCTCAAGCAAACAAGAATGGAAAAAAAGTTATGAAAATCACGGGAACTCACTTGTCATTGGGGATATTTTCTTCGCACTCTTCCTCGCTGTGGCATTAGAACTTACTTTCCGTAGTCAACCATAAGAAGCATCATTTATCCTTAATAGCTTACAATCCAAATGTACTTTCGGAATCCCCATTGTCATTTTTTTACATAAATTAATGGAATGAAAAGTACAGTGGTCTTACCAAAGGAAAATCGGTTCAAGGGGCTCCAACTTCTTCTTACCAAGACCCTCTTCCATATACTTTCCTCTCCCTCTTCTCACTTCCAAATTAAACTACCAGTTTTTTCTCTACTTTTCTAGGGTATCATTTGTTTTTTTCACTGGCTGCTTGCTCTGTTCGGCCAATCTCTATAAGGTCACAAATGAGATGCGGATTTACATGTAATCCCTTGGTTCACCTTGACGAGGTCGCTTGCTTAGGGGCGAATCTCCATGAGGTCAAAAAGGAGGTGTGGGTTTATGTGCAATCCCTTGGGTCACTTTGACTTGTTTCCCCTATTCTTCTTCATTTCCTTTCCTTTCTTTTCTTTTTCCTTTTCTTTTTTCTTTTCTTTCCTTTCTTTTTCCTTCTTCTTCTTTGTTTTCTTCTTCTTCTTTCTTTTCTTCTTAGAGTTACGAAGGGGAAGGAGAGGTAAAGCATACTTGTGAAGAGTTGCAGTGTCTTATTGGTTTGAATAGGTCTTTGCCCTGTGAATACCAATCCCTAGGAAAGAAATTGAATGTCAGGTTAGGTTCAAATAGAATTTAGATACAACTTTTGTTTAACCTTGATGTAAGAATCAGTACCAACATTTATTCAGAGCTGAGAAAGATAAGAGGTGGTACAAGTAGCTGTATGATCAGCACAGAGCAACAAAGAGACAACAATCACGGGAGACAAGCCGAGAAGACCCCTAAGCCTTGTTTAGTCCAGAAAAAATCCAAGACCAACTGGTCCAGCCCAATTACCACTTGGAATATATTATTATCTCAATTACAGAGTTCCTCGAAGTGCAATGAGCCCAATAAGATTTCAAATGAAGGAGTTATTCAATTTACAAACCGGGTGATCTCCAACTTGCCTTATTCAGAACTCCATGATGTAAGGAGGCTCAAAACGTATCATTGGCGCCCAGGAGACGTTATACTACTTCTAGAAACTTTCTACAACAATCTAAGGTGCACCAGGATGCATTGGATCACGCAGACCCTCCTACAGTTTCACTTTCCTTATTTTCCTTGTTTGGAGCCAATTGAGATCAAATCACAATGGCTCTATTCTGTTCGTTTTGGACACCTTCTAAAACCATATTTAGTGCATCTAGACGTTCCAAGGTCGCAACACTTTCAGCCCAAGCTATCAAGACTCAAACATCATCACAAGTTACCTTATTTTGCTGGATTTGTCAACCAATCACCAACGGCTCTATTTCTCATTCATTGCTGTGATTTGTTCACATATTTTAGCTTATTAATGTTGTATTAAAGCATATAAGCTCTCTTTAGTTTCCATTGTAAAACTCAGTCTCATTTAAGTTATTAATAAATCTTTGTGTTTTCTTCAAAAGAGTGTAATCTTTTCTGTTCTTGTCAACTTAAGTCTATTCGTGTGATTCCTTTAGCCTTGTTTGACTGCGATTCTAGATTTTTTGTGGGACTCAACCATTCTGGTTTTTGTGTTGTTGTGTGATTCAACGAAAAACTCCATCTCCATCACTACCTTCGTTCATCAATCCCTTTCAAGCCGAAGCCTTGTAACCAAGAAGCATAAATCCAAGGTGTGATTCCGAGGGTTTGTATCATTGGTATCAGAGCTTAAACGCTCCTATCAACAGGTTATTTCAATCCTTTTTCTATTCTGTTTTGAGTTGTTTCAGTTTTCGTTTCAATTTCATTAAGAAAAACCACAAAAATTTTCTGTTTTATGGTTTTCAATTTTTGTCTGTTCTTGTGTTTCAATTTTAGAAAATCCAAAAAAAAAGCCATAAAAATGTTTCGCCTTTGTTTCAGTTTCCTAATACCCTTAAAAACCCATAAAAATTGTCACTTTTATTTTAGAAACTCGTTTGCTGTTTTCGGTTCATCAAAACTTTAGCCCCAGCAATTTTCTGTTTCAGTTTTGTTTGCTTCAGTATTTCAATTTTAAAAAAATCATAAAAACGTTTTGTCTTTTGTTTTAGCTTCTCAAAACCTTATAAAACCCATAAAAGTTTAAACTTTTATTTTGAATATTCGTTTGATAATTTTCGTGCATCAAAACTTAAATAGCAAAAAGTCTGTCATTTGTCTCTGTTTTTGTGTTTTGTTTGAGAGAACTTTGACTTCGTCTTTGATTTCTTTTGCTAGATTTTTCTCTCAAAATCAACGCAAACATAGCATTTTCTGCAGAGAAAGAGGAGTCTTACTCATATGACACTGATTGGAGCCAAGAGGAAGAAACCGAACAAGACTCATATGCCTATGAAGCCGACTATGGAGAATCATCGTGGCAAGAAGAAACCTTGTCCGTCTCTGATTTTGGAGAGGAACCAGCACGTGAATAGCCTGAACCAGAGCCACCAGACCTATACCACGCCAAGCCTAGCTATCCAAAGCAATGGATTTCATGGAATCAATCTTCATCACCAGTCAATTTGAGGGAATATGCAAGGAACCAGAACGATATTGCAAATTCTGATTCTCTTGATTTTACAGGTTATAGTAAGGACCCAGAAGACTATCTACGGTGGGAAACTAATATGAAACGGTGGCTGCATGCTCACAATATTCCCAAGGAGGAGAAGCTAAGTTACGCTCTTGGTGCACTTGACGGAGATGCCTACCAATGGTGGTTACAAGAGGATGCACGAGCTCACCTTACCAGTCCCGTTCGTGATTGGGGAGATCTCAAGGCATGCATGTATAGAGAGTTTGTCAAGAAGCTTCAATACTACAGCTACACTCCCACAAAAACCGTGTACCAAACAACAACAAGGAGAGTTGTGCCTACACCAAACTTGCAGCCTATTCACAAACACAAGAGTGCCTATTGCCCTGAGCCAAAGAAAGTGATTTCAAACACTTTAAGGACGCCCACAGAGCATAAGCGAACAGCCTTAGTCAAGGACGTTCAACAAAGCTCAACCACATCAGCTTTGGTGAAACCGAAACAAAATTCCTCACCCTTGCTTAAACCGCAACCCATATGTCAAGGTAAATGTTCTGTCTCTTCAAAATTCATAGAACTGACTTGTTATAGATGCAATCAACAGGGACCCGTCACCAAGTTCTGCCCCAAAGAGATGTGAATCCAAAAACTGAACCGGTGCAACAAAACATGAACCGTGATCCGCAAGAACTCTTGAGCAACCCTATGGATCACATCGAGGTAAATTCTGACAATACGTGTGACCGTGTTTTACTAAATCTTGATAAGCTGATACATATGGTAAAGACCATGAGAGAACAAGAATTAATAAAAGCTAAAGAGAAACAAGAACTTGTTTCAAGTCGGAAAATTAAAGAGGCTAAAACTGAGACTTGTAAAACTGATTTGAATGATTCAATGACTGTGATAACACACTTTTCTACTGCCAAAATCGTGGAGAAAGTTTCAGGTAAAAAGGAGGACAATATGAATCAAGAAGAAGTTTCAAAGATAACAAAGGTGTTCTCGGATCAAAGTCAGAACCATGGAGAACCTTCACCAATGCTGAACGAACATTCTGCCAAAGATGACGACAGTTTTAATGACACTATCCAGATCAAAGAAGAGCCACCCGACACTCAGCCAATTGATCAGTGTACAATGTACTAAACTTCTAAACCCCTTTACGCTACAATGTACTAACTTGCTTTCTCTATGCGCAGATGGCAAAGTTTGTATGACAAAACCTCTAGAAGAGGGAGGGGATGATGTAAGAATCGGTACCAATAACTTTTTTTCAAAGGAAATAAATGAAATTAAAAATAATCTAAAATATCATAATGATCAACCGTTTTGTAAAATCACTATGCGGATATGTTTTCATAACCTCTTACTCAATTGCTTACCCGTTAGGATAAAATAATCAATTCAAAATATGTAATTATGTTACATAGATCGGTTACAGGATGTAAAGCTTCCAACTGATACGGGATATAATAGGTTTTTGTCCCAAAATGGACAGATAATTAATTTTATAACAGGGATTGGGTATAGGATGACAAGTTTCCAACGAATACTGGATATGACAGGTTTCCGTCCCAAAATGAACAGATTTAAGACAAATATTGGATAACTAATCATATAATATATACTAATAATAATACATATCAATATAATAAAATTTATTTTTTAATTAGTAATCTGATATGGTAAAAAATAATGTAAATGTATGCAATCCTCAGATATAAGAGATCACCAAAAGCGATTAATCTCCAAAGGTTTTTAACATGTTATATGGTCTGGCTTGGTTAAATTATATACTTGGATCCGAACCTGAAAAGTAAAGTTATTACTGTTTTTTTTCGGTCTCATTTAAAAAAAGTATAAATAAGATAGAGTAGAGCCCAAATACAGAAACTAAACAAACTAACTCAGGAAGCCCAAAATACCAGGTATAAATATAAAAATGTTATGCCTGAAAAAAGAGAAATCAAAAATGTATTACTACATCTTCAAATGTAGTCTAAGTGTTGAAGTTCTAATACACTTCACCTTAGTTTGCACATGACATCCTTCTTTATCGACATTAATTATTAAAAATTATTAACTTAGTGCCCACAAATGTTTTAACGAAAGAAATTTAACCTCAAGAGCAGAACTCTCTATAATTTCTATTTGGCAACTGGAGAATTAACATGGCTCTCCGGATCCGGGGATTAGTCAGAGTTCATGGCCCGTTGATCCAAGAATCAGCTAGGTAGTCAAAGTATCTGCGACATGATTCAGAGCTCATTGTGTCCGTTGACACAGATCACCCGAATTATCAAAAACAAAAAGTTTAACCTCACCTGTAACAATGCATGTACATAACTATCTTCTCTCATGTTCTAGTTATGAGATTTGATGGATATAATGATTTTTAAATCTGCAACATAATTTACAAGAATTACAATGAAACTTGTATAATATTGAAATGACTATAAGTTTAATATGTTACTTTTCCTTGGGATTCATATTGTAGAAATGCAATACTTCTAGTTGTATTTGACAAAAATAAATCTTTGAAATACATAATAATCATCCGACAAGGATCCCAAAAACCTAAGTTAGTAGTTTTAGCTTATTAATATTTTCTTATTTTTATATATACTAGGGAAGGTCCCGTACAACGCGCGGGTGTGTCGTTATGTTTGATTTCATACTTGTTCTATAAGAAACTATAAATTGTGCTCTTGAATCTATTGTAGTATTTTCTGTATAAGACAACATATATGTTAGGTAAAATTTAATAGTTAAATTATAATAAGGGTTAAACTATCACGGGGCATACGTCTCTGGTGGGTGGACTACCATTTTAGGAGAAGAAAATGGCCGCAAAAACGTGTAACCTTAATGAGTATATCGTCAGAAAGATGGAAAGGTTTAGGTTGAGAGAAGAAAATTACCTTGCTTAAACATGTTTTGTTGTGGGCAGTTGTAAAGAAAGTGTGAAGTATTTACCGGCATTGAGATTAGTGATAGAATCTTCATCTTCCATCTCTGACCACATTGACTGTTTGTCAAATTACAGAACCATGAGATACTAAATAGCTCAACTATCATCTGGCCTGTCCCTATTTTTTTAATATTTACCTTTCTTTTCCAGGGTTTCTTCTAACAATTAACTACAATTAGCTGACTTGTAAGATAGCATTCTTTCAATCTACAGAAGGAAAAAGAAAAGAATTTACACTTGACAAACTGAAAAGAAAAAAAGGTTATATATGTAAAGGTTCATACCTGTGATGAGTGTGTCTTTAAGCAGTGAAACTCTGCAATCTTCTACTTATTCAGACTTATTCTTTTACTCTACTTTTCACTGTTTCTAGTTCTTAACGTCGCGATAAATGATGGTCGAGGCTGAACAAGATCCAAAAGTGTGCTTTTTCATTTAAACCGAACTGGATACTTTATGGTTTGTTGGTGAAGTTTAGAATTTGGGCATCTTTCGTGGTTCAATTATTTTCTTCTCCTAAAGCCTACATGTTTAAAGTTGGAAGTTAGGTTGTTAAAAACATATGTAGTCCTCAGCCTGTTGGGGTTTTCATTGTGTAAAAGCAAGCTTACCAATTAAAGAAGAAAGTTTATGATGCGGTCCCTCTTCAGAAGCTTAGACATTTGTGAATAAGAACTTAAGAACACTTTGTTTGGCAATTTCAATCTTTGACCACATCCATATTGGTTAACTCTGGTTATGATCTCATCAATACTCCAACCCTTTAAAGAACCTTGTCCTCAAGGTTCATGACAAAAGCTCATGCATCTTGTCGGGCTCGTCTCTGTCCGTGTCATCTTCCTCTTCCCATTTTTAATAGTAGAGACACGAGTTTATTTGTTTCTACTTAACTTCCTTGTCATCCTAGCTCGTCCACGATCAAAAGGATGTTTCCCATGGGTACCAAACAAAATCTCCTTAAAACAACTAAGTAGCTTACCCGATTTCTGAGGTTGCACATAACCAAATCGAGATCCATTCGTAGACGAAGATTGTAAATCATTTTTGTATAATAAAGATTTACATTTTAGCCAACACGCGATCCATATCGAAAGATATCAAGGAAATGGTTATTTGTGTGTGTGTGTCAGTGTGTGTGATGTTCTTCTTCTTTACTTCCATTTTTTGTGAGAGATCATTTGTTTTAAATTGAGATAACTCTGTTTCGCAATATAGCACAAGCAATAATGATAAAACATTAAACCAATAGCATATATATGAAATTTGTATTGTAATGTTATATTTCCAAAACTAAAAGGCTTTTCTTTGTCAACTTAACCTTTAAAATTAAAAGTGGGATTCTGTTAGCCAATGCAAATGCAAAATCACTTGAAAAGGACAGTTTGTATGTGTTATTGAAGTTTACCGATGATGTAATAGGGACAAGGACAATCACTCAAATAGTTTATAGAATTTCACGGAAGTTTAAGTATAACATTTTTTCAACTCGACTAAAACTACTTCACAACTAAATTTAATTAATTTGTAATTCAACTTGAATAAGATACGTTATAACTTAGACAATCATCCTATATAGAATTAAGGAGTCTCATTCATCGCACAAAATCAGAATTTATATATGTAGTAAAATATAAGGACATGAATGTTTGACAGTTTTTAAGTGGGTTTTAGTTTTTGGATTTTGAGTTTTTGGTGTAGATTTTAGTCTTTTTAGTAATTTATTTTTCTTAAAATCATGGATGGCTATAAATTAGACTTTTGGTGAATCTAAATCCAAAAACTTCCCCAAATATTATTCTCATTCAAAGGCCTAGAGATAATTTCAAAAAAACCATTATTTCCATAAAGACTTTAGAACAAAGCCAAATTGTCAATGTCCCTCAATACGAAGTAAATAGACTATTTTACTTTTTGATGAGCTGAAACTTTTGTTTTTGTTATTAAAATTTATTTTGTCCACAAGTTTTCGTAGACAAATATTTGTTATATGACTTGTTGATGAATTATTTTTGTTTAGATAGCTAAAACATTTTGTTTGGGTTATGCTATATGTTTTGTCCGATAAACAATTCTATTTAACTTTTTATTTTCCATTTGTTTTCCTTGTATGTTTTGTTCAATGATTTTTGTTTAGGGTACATGTTCATTCATTTATAATCTTTTAATATATTAAATACTATAAAATCACATGTTTGGACTCCCCATTCCATATGGGTGTATAGATCTTCTATCACTAAATTATGTTTTTGGACTTAATTGGCTTTTAACATGGCTATCATCAGAAATTGCGGGATTGGGGTGTTACTTTGTTTTTTTTTTATAGAAAATAATATGAAAACACCTTATTGTTTCATGTTGTTTTGTTTGTAAATCAAACGATCATATGTTGTTTTTCATTTAAAAAATTATGCATCAAACAAACTTCCTTTTTTTTTTTGACTTCCCAATTTTATCATTTAAATTTTAGTTAAAGATATTTGTTAATATACTGTACATTTAACATAAAAATATTAAATCTGTATATAATTAAAAATGGATCTGACCAATGTTGAAGGCTTTTTCCATTAAATTCCTACAATTGAAAAGGTTTTTGTTTGGATCTAGTTTGTCATGTAAAGCAAAGTAACAAATTAAGACGCATAGAAAGTAACCCCTTGTGACATTTAAATATAACAAAACCAGAGTCGCCGTATCAAATAAAAGAAAAGTGAGATTTAATGTTTTCTAAGCAAAAACCACAATGATCTGATAATCTGAAAATCAGGTATAGCTATGTAACATCAACCTGTGTGTATTCTATCTTCTCATGCCAAGGAAAAGTGACAGAAAGTATCATACACAGCTCACGTGATAATGCTCTTGTCGAAATGAGTATTGGAAAAGCCAATGAGCCTCTCCTACAAAATGGATTCAACAGCGAACCCACTTCCAGCATCATCATCACTTTCGTCGCTGAAAATGAAACAAATTGTACTAAGTGAGTCCAAAGCCTCCAAGGGAACTTTATCCATACCAAGAAAGGTTTTATCCTCATAGGAATTCATGCATTAGTTACGGTTCCCAAACTACATCTGCGTACGTATGTCGGACGACATATATCGTGTCGTTTTAATAGATATGCAAATTACAAAGCTATCTGACTTTAGCTTATTTTACCATTATTTTATCTTTCCAGGGACTCATAAGAAGATTTAAGTAGCTTAATTCAGGTAACTTGGATAACTGTCGGGCATCCAATTCTGTACTATACTTTTGAGCTGCTTGAACATTCTCTGCGCCTGGAGAGAGCAATCAAATAGAATTAGTAACATAAATGCAAAAGCATCAAAACTTTGCCAGAAATATCGTGGCTGAAATCTCAAGCCTGAGACGAGCTTAGTTTAGTAGAATCAATACCCTTTGTTAGTTGGAAGACGTGCAAAGAACATCTTTCTGCAGAGACTCTCACAGGTGTGCTACATTACCACTGCAGCTATCGCTAATGAATAAATCCACTTGAATCTTACACTTACTTTTGCAAAAGCTTTAAGTGAAGAGACTGCTCTTCTTCGAACCTCACTCGAATCATCATGCAAACCTGAGACTATCGATGAAAGGATATCCATATCCATATCCATAACCTTCTCATCCTTCAGAGAGTTCTTAAGAGAATTTAACATAGAGAGAGGTAAAGAGTGAACATGTCATGATAGTTGAAGGCTTGTGCTTCAACAAGGATGCAATACAGAGAACTGAGCCATGCCTTGCACCGTGATATTTTGTGAACCAGATAAATCTTTGATTTCCTGAAGCAGAGCACTGACTTGTGCAGCTTCCAAGTACTGCAAAAATAGGAAAGCAAGAAGCTTAGGCAATGAAAATACATTTTAAAACCAAAGGTAAGCTCGAGAACAGTAAAATTGCAGCATAATAGTATCACATGAGACTTAAATAGTATTAAACCATAAGACTAAGAAGACAAAGTTTACTATGCATGTAAGAAACCCTACCTGTGATAAAAAAACACCCAGCATGCTTGTGGAAGAAATTCGAACTTGGTCATCCTCATGGTGCATTAAATCCTTTAGGAGATCAAAAATGTGTATTCTAACAGCAGGCCCAATGCTCTTCCCAGCATGCATGTAGGAATCATACTTGCTTTGATAGCACAAGTGGAGAAAGGCATGTTGAGACTGCACGTTGAACAGATTCTGATGCCTCCAACAGCTTTTCCACAACATTATGGACTTTAGGATCATCCTGCCATCATTAGTGAATATATAAGATCAGAGAAGAAAATCATGCGCATTGTGACAAAATTTAACTAGTGGTGGAGTTATCACTTTTGCTAAGTCCATGCACAAATGCACTAACTTTCTCTGGTACTGCTCATAATACAACGTAATTCTTTTCTCATAATGTGATTTCTTAAAAGGAATTTATGTTGCCTTCAATCTTTTTTAGTTTAAACAGTTTTGAAGGTGAGTATGATACAGTACCGCCAGACATTGTGCTCCGAGATGGAGTAGTTAAAGCGATGACGGACACGAGATAAACTGAATAAGTCACAACAATTAGTAATCCATTGTTGGGAAATAAAAATCAGATCCAAGAGTGAAACAGCAAAAGAGAATACCTTCTAAATGCCAAGGTAGCAGCATCGATCGGTCCATCGTCCACAATCTTGTAGCTGCAAATTAAAAAGGTCTAAAATGCCAAGTGTCTAAAAAAGTTAAAACCAAAGGTTAAAACATTCCCTAATATTATTAAAACGATAATCCCAGCGGAAGCTAACCTGTGAACAAGCTTTTTGGTGTCTTCCAACCGCACATAGAAGATGAGTACCAGTGAGTGAAGTGTCTGTCCTTACCATGTTGGCTGCAACAACCTACGTGTGCAACAACCTAAAGCGTGGAAACTCAGAATCGAAAACTAAAAGTCTTTACTATATCGATACAAGATCAACAAAACCATTTTTCTCTGAGGTTAAGAGGCTTCTAAAATATATATATATATATATATATATATATACGTATATATATTCCATTTCATACAGGAGATTCTACCAAGAGCAAACCAGAACTTCGACTAGTAAATTAAAAAAAAAAAACAACAATAAAGACAAGCTACAGGTGAATACTAACTCCTGTACTTGTTTCTGAATGCAATCTTCCCCTTCAAATTTTTCATGCCAAGGAAGACGTTCGTTGGCGCGTGTCCATAATTCCTCTCGCTCAAAAGCCATTAATCTAAGTGAACCATCACACTGTTCATGAAAATGTGTAATATAAGCTCACCAACAAACCCTATGCAAATGAAAATATAATGATCAAAACCAACTGAAACAAAAAGCTCCATTAGTATGTGGTGATACTATATTGAACAATGAAACAATCTTCTTTCCGATATGGTTCTAGTATCTTCAGCAGCATCTCTGGCGCTACGGGGTCCTAAAGGTGGTAACTAATGACTGTAACCAATCCATCTGAGGGAACAAATATATATATAAGTAGAAGGCCATTTTGGTCTAGAAATAGAGGCGGGATCATCTATATGTCAGGGAATATAGGAAGAAGACTACACAGCAATCAAGGTTCAAGAAGGTGATCGCTAATTCATCAGAAAGCTACTGATAGAAACTATCAAGCAGTGAATTTATATGCAATTTTCTGAAATTGGACGACAAAGATCTACTCATTACTTCATATTTTCTTTTAAAAAATTAGAAACAAATCATAGAAGAAGAATGGGCCGAGGGAAAAAGCACTCTACTGCTGGTAAGCAATAATGTGCAATCATTATTTCAAATTATCTTGTCAGAAACGGGAGAAATATTCAGATGCCCCTAAATAACACACTTTTGATTGTCATAAATATCTCACTAGAATCTGCCGAAGCAGCTACTCGTTCAGATGATGAGACCAAATGTTTTGAAGGGACCGCCTTGACCGAAAAAGGTAGAGCTAATGATCTAAGCTACAAAATTAGAAGGAACAAGAAACATAACCACCAAAAGATAAAAAACAGTCAACAAGTTAGACATGACGTATTTATAAACATGGAATCTAAAAGCATCAAATACAAGAATAAATTTCTATTAAGAACGCTTATAATTCATTTTCTGACCAATTCTCCTCAACATCATTACTTAATTCTCCAATTTTACAAGAATATAAACATTGACATGGATATAAAGAGTTTATAGCGCTTGGAAAAGAGGAGAGGCAAGAAAAGAGACTACAGAGAGTATGTTGCTTTAACAGACTCCCCTTAATTTAAAAAAAGTATAAGCTTTACCCTCTCAAGTTAAGTCGATTTCATTAGGCATTATGATGTTCAAGAAAGTAAAGTAAAGAAGACGCATGAAGAAAGTACCATAAGGATGAAAAATTATGAAATGTGAATGGGACATCTAAAGAGAAACGATCACAAGAATGAAAAGAAACAGAATGTAAAAGCACAATTTCTAAGCTTAAAAAAAATGAGAAAGAAAAAGTTGTTTTCATCAACTCAGCGATACTAAGTAGAAAAAAGCAAAGATGCTTTGGGGTCTGAGCTTACTCACCATGACTGGATGCTTGGTCATTACCAAACTTCTACAGGAGCATCACGGAATAGAATTAGAAGATACCTGCAACAGGACAGGAAACAGATTTTCTCGGCATCAAGAGGCATCTAAAAGCTCTGGAACCAAGAAATAACCTCCACTTTTACAATGTTTATCATCCTGGAAATAGTGAACCAGTATCTCCCATTTTTCATCTCATACTGGAACCGAGTTTTAATAACTGAATGAGATGATATTCCTAAGGTTAAATTACCAATGACAAGCGGATAGCTTGAAGTGCACAAGCCATTTATTACGTTATTAATAGGCATTAAATACTCACATTAAAATTCCAACCTTCCAGAAGAAGAGGTTCTAAGAGCTCTTATGGGAGTACACTCTGGCTTTTGTAAATCACGAAATGGTTTATTTAACCCACTCCTAAGGCAGGTAACAATAAGTTTATTTATGTAGCCTCTGCTTTTGTCATTCACCTGAAACCACAAACCAATGCATGATGTTGGGTTTCAAAATTCCTGATTCTATTCAATTTTTTAATTAGCAACAGGAAATAAAATTAAAATATCAATCTTGTAAATCCTGCAAGAAACCAATCCACAATTGAAAATCACTAGGAAAAAGCAGAAGAAAGCAATGAGTCATAACATCCACTTTAAAATGTATTTGCTCACCACTGTAAGAAAATGAAACGAATCTTGAATTTCCAAGCCACCGAAGGCCCCTAACCACACTAGTATGAACCGAAGTGCTTGCAGCAACACCATTTCAACAACATCGATTGTCCCACTCCTTCATTTGAAATCAACTTGTAAATCAGTTTAAATTCTTAGGAACGCTCTTACTATTACACATAAAAGGGAGAAAAACTAACTTGCCAGGGTAGCTGTAAGAGAAGGAGATGGTACAGCAAGTGTAGAGACTGTGGAAAAGAGAAGCTATAGCTGTCCAGTCAGGCTGATCTGAATTGAGAGATGTTAAGTAGGAAAAATAATGATAAGACCTCTAAAAACATATAGTGGAAAACACAACGGTGAGGTGAAGATGAGGACCCTGACAACACCAAACTTCTATCCTCTAGAGGAGCAGTCATTAAGTGATTAAGGTACTAGTTAACAAGAAACCTTCCAACCACAAACCTTAAATGATATGTCTGTTTTGCCCAAGGAGGAACTTGATGTGTTGGCCTCTTCTTTGATTTGTAAGTCCATCATCCAGATCTGAGGAATCTTTTTTTCTGAACTGCTCCAGAAGATGCTACTTGGGTGCCTACAAAAACTTGTAAAAATCTGCAATAATAAGAATTACTTATGTTTTCAAGTAAGACCACAAACAAACAAAGCTAAGGCTGAAAAACTGTAGGAGTTCAATTTCCTTACTTACTATTTCGCATCTATTTACAACATGTTTTAACATCTCACATCTGTAGAACCTTCGATTGAGCAATCCGATTTAGAAGCAATTCCAGTATATGGAAAAGGAAACACAAGATCCCTTCATTAAGATACTCTAAAAAAGAGAGGTGATGGAAGCAACAGTGCATCAAAAGAGAGAGATCATATACAATGCATGTGCAGAACCCATATCAAAAATGGCTCCATCAAATATCTCTCTTACCAAATTGTCTATGTGCTTTCCTTCATTGTAAATATTCATAGAATCATCCCTGAAACGGACAACTTCTTGAAAGAGTTATATAGCCTTAGAATTGTCCTCATCCTAAATGAACTTGGCGGATCAGAAAAGTGTACAAGAGGAATCCGAGGAGAAAACACTTGTCAAGAAAATTATACCTTAACTTTGTTGAATATGTCCACATCCCAATTCTCTCTGTATTACCTCACGGATTCTACAAAGAAGCTGCAATAAATAAATAAATTTTAAAACTTAAACTAATCCATGAAAAAGTGTTTCAAACTTACAATGCAATCTGGTGGTCCACCATGGCTCTCCGGATCTTTCTTCAAGTCCTCAAGAATCTCTGCATACCTTCAGGTTAAAAAGTGAGAAACTAATCTCAATATTGATGATTTGGCCCGAACCAACGCTTTTGAACAAAATGTTTGAACAGAAAAAGCAAACGTTAGAGTTCTTCCATAGAAAACATTTTGCGCACCAGCGGGCCTGTACCTGGATTTGGAATACACTTTTCAGACTCATTGGATTTGGTTAAAATACAGTTTAAAATAGAAAGAAAAAAATCTTATACCTCAATCTTGTCGACCATTGCTGGACTGGATCCCCTTGTCCTTGGATTTAAAAACTGGTCCCAAGCGTTTCAATGGTCTTCTTCATCTTTGATTTCTAGTTTGCATAATAACATAATCACATCCACATTGGTTTCTAAGTTCCACTCAGACACTTAAGCTTAAATAATACATAACATTTTTCTGTTTTGCAAGTAAACCCATAGCATTATTCTCAAATACAAACTTCTTCACTTTGTATTTCTTCAATAGTTGCACACGTTGTCACTAATCTGGAATTTCTAAAGAAAAACACATAAATATATAGCATCAAACATTCAAAAAGTACACACGCATAGCAAAGCTCACTGAACATTTGTTTGAGATGAGATATTAAATTGAGGACAGAAGTCTCTAACGATCATAGTAAAACAAATTACTTTCTCCAGTTCCATAAACGTATTTTAAGCAGTTGGGAGCATATGGAAAAATTCTTGGCACCACCCTGGAAAATAACTGATACAATGATTTAGAACTTAAGATATCAGTTTCCAAACCTGAAACAGAATGAGACGATGTCCTACTGAAATCAGAAACAACATAAGCATTTCTCTTGTGTCTTGTAGGACGATTAGAGCTCTTTAAACTCCTAAATTTAAAGTAGAGTGTGAGCTCAAAATCAACAATTTGTCAAATATTATGTTAACTAATAAGGGGAAAATGACAACAAAACCTGATTTTGAAGAGAAAAAACGTCCACTTGCTTCTCATCAACAATCTGAATCAAGGAGATCCTTGACTTCATAACAAAACTAAAAACGCACAGTAAGAAGTTTGTATGATTCACAATTATCTAATCATGTAGTGTAACTTCTGGGAAAGATAATCAAAAACAATGATCTCGAATCCTTAAATGAATAACGAAGGAGAAACTGAAAAAGATAAGAAAAATGCTACACATGAGATTGAGAAGATATCACTACTACATGACCCTTTCCCTGTTAATAAACATATACAGAACAAAATTGTGCTTGCCATTGTTTTATCCAAAGTCCTCACTGACTACCCAAAACAAACAAAAAAAAACCCTCCTAATTCTCATTTTAATGTCTCACAACAACATACAAAAGAAATTCCCAAATATTGAGAGTAAACACTCCAACACAATTTTTATTTTTTAATCCTTGATCCTGCCACATTATTTAAACTCTTCCTTTTAGAAATCGATTAGTAGGGACCAATTGATACTAAATTCATCACACCACCATCTTTCAAATTCTCTAATATTTTCTATTCTAAAGGAAAAAGACAATCGATAACATTTTTTTGCACTCAACCATTTTTGCTTGTCATGGAAATTGAAGACTGTCTTTCTCTTCCTATCTATCTTGAATCGAATGCTATGGAACACTTAGAAAACTTCAAGTTTTAATAACTTCCAATCAAAGTTTTAGATTAAGTATTTTCACAGATCAATCATCCACTTGTGGCCTCTCTTAAGGATATAATCATTACAAAACCCAAACCCAAAGAAACTTACAGATCCATGACTAAATTACAACATCTAAATTTACCCCAAGAAAATCTAGAACCTAATACAACACGGATCAATTATCCACTTATGGCCTCTCTTAAGGAGTTAATCACTACAAAACCAAAACCCAAGGAAGCTTCTAGTTTTCATAACAAGTTAAGCTTCAGATTAAGTAATTTCACTATAACATCTAAATTTACTAAATTTCCCAAAAAAATCAAAAACTTCACAAACACAAATTAATCCTCCGCTTATAGCCTCTCTTAAGGGCTTAATCACTACAAAATCAAACCCTAAAAAGCTTCAGATTTTTAATCAGTTCCAACACAAAGATCAATTTATCAAACCAAATCGTATAACACAATAACCGAAAGAAGAAATCCAAGAAAGAGAGAACAAAACCTAATTGAAGTAAAGCTCGAGACCCATGCCAGCGTGAATCTCATAGTCCTTAAGAGTGATATGATCCTTGTAGATGTTGTACCATTTCTGGATTCGGATCTTCTGGGCTCTTCCGTAGTACACATCACATGCACCTGTTCTCCTCTGCAATTATATGTAATCAGTAGTAGTTTAGATAAACAACTAGAACAGGAGTATGCATAATCAACATAATAAGATACAAATTCATATTCATAAGATGCTTTTAAACAATGAATCTCGCACATTATATAACGAAGCTAGACACCAGAACAGTTCAATATGACCAGATGGATATTGAGTCCTTCATTTCCGGAGATGCAGAACAGAAAAGAACTTTAGATTTGGAACCCATAACCAACCCTACGAATTGATGACTGATGTGATTTCGACAGATTGAAATTCTCAACGACTAGCACGGGCCATCAAACATGAGCTAATATAAACTTAGAAAGCTTCCCTTATCAGTTAAATCTCGAAAACATTCATCATTTTTAAGGAAAGAAAAACAATAAAAGAAACTAATCGAAGCAGATTAACATTACACAGTACCCTAAAATCTAATCCCTATAACATTCTAAATATAAAGTCCAACTAAAGCAGATAATCCGACTTTCCATCTTTACTTAGTGATATTCTTCAGATAGAAGAGCCTGATTTTTAATTGCCTTTCCTAAGAAAAGTAAACTCAATCTGATTCAAGTACTAAAGTGAACCTGAAATATCAATGGCTAAAAGGAAGCGACACCAAAGGGACATCGTGATCTTACTCTTTCAGACGCCAAAAGCGACTTTGCTATTACTAGCTGCCTCTCTTTCCAGCCTCAACAAAATCCGTCTTTATCTCCATCTCCTGAATCACAACATCGTTCTCAGTCACTCCAAGTACCTTAACCGACAATAAGAATCCTTTACGGCCAAGCACACAGAAATGGCGGGAATCATAAGGATCACGGCGGATGCAAGAGAGAATATCTGTCCCAGCATCGTACTTCCAGAAACGTCCACCGGAGCTAGTGTATAGTGAGAGAAGCTAAGATCCAGAAATCACGGCGAGGACATGAGAATCCTGATGAGCTTGAACCCAGCAGAGATCCTGAACACCAAGTTTGGGATCGGATGAAGAATTAAGCCAAATGACGACGGAGCGAAGATGAAAATCGACGACGGAGACGGAGGAGCCTGAGGCGAAGGCTAAGGACTGGAGGGACTTAGATTGGCGGATCCGAAGTTGTTACGGCTGGGAGGACCAGGGAGAGTCGAATCCCAGGTATCGGTTGGTGATGGCTTCGATGCTGCCATTGTTGCAATCAATCTATTAGATTTTTTCAGTTTCTGATTTCATTTGATTTTCCCACATCAACAAGAGATTCTACAGAAACACATAGCTACGGCTTTTTCTCTGCTGCTTACTCTTGGTAGTTCTGACATCAAACTTTCCATCTCCTGTGTCTGTAAAATTCATGAAGGAAGTTGTTTCAGTTTCAATATTTGCTTGTCTTGTAAATGGAAATAACTTTCTGTGACCTTTGACACAAATGTCTAATGTTTTTCGCAATGCCTTCCATAGACTTTGAAGCTGACAAAGGATTTGATCGATGAACTTCTCCATCAAACCGAACACATAAAGAGGAATAATTGATGCAAAAAGTTTACATTCAAATTTGTTAAAAGGATGGATTATTGCAATCTTTAGAATAGAAGAAGCAAACCTTTTCAATTTCGTCTTGAAGACCGTAAGTGTTGTACTGCTTTCTCTCTTCCTTGCCCGAGCCTGTAACAATGACCCCCAAACAAAAAAGCATATCTCATATAACAGAACCATAAATCTTAAGGATTTATAATTTTCATTGTAAAGTCTAGACCTTTAGTATTCGTAGCTGTACCAAGAACCCTTCTTGAGTACAATCTCCATAATTTCTACACAATCAAGAACACCACGGATGCGTACCAGTTTACTGAATCCTTTCCAAAAGCGCAAATGAACAACCAAACACACTAAACAAACTCAATAATAATGAAGAAGAAACTGAAAAAGATAAGAAAAATGCTACACATGAGATTGAGAAGATATCACTACTACATGACCCTTTCCCTGTTAATAAACATATCCAGAAGAAAATTGTGATTGCCATTGTTTTATCCAAAGTCCTCACTGACTACCCAAAACAAACAAAAAAACCCCTCCTAATTCTCATTTTAATGTCTCACAATAACATACAAAAGAAATTCCCAAATAATGAGGGTAAACACTCTAACACAATTTTTATTTTTTAATCCTTGATCCTGCCACATTATTTAGACTTCCTTTTAGAAATCGATTAGTAGGGACAATTGATACTAAATTCATCACACCACCATCATTCAAATTCTCTAATATTTTCTATTCTAAAGGAAGAAGACAATCGGTAACATTTTTTTGCACTCAACCATTTTTGCTTGTCATGGAAATTAAAGACTGTCTCTCTCTTCCTATGCACAATAACAAACTGACAATAAAACCACATGCAACTTAAAACAATGTGTTCTATGGAGAGACAATAAATGTGAAAATCCTAAATTCAAATGTATTCTATGGGGAAACACAACCTTTTGTAAACTATATAAGCAAGAAAATGCATACCTTGTTGATCGATATAGGATCTGCACAAGTGTTGCAGAAAAAGCTTTCTAAAGTCAATGGCAATGGTTTCCTTCTGTTTTATGTCTCCACCTGAATAAAAAAAGGGAAAATGATAGAAAACGGTTAGTCAGATTCAGTCACCCCAATACATGTAGGATAGCTACATATAACTGTTCACCATGACATGTTATCCATGTCATCAGAATTTTGACGTGATATCCACGTCAGACATACGTGGAATCCACATACGAAACATTTTAGGTATAAGACTGATTTTGACAAAAAAAATCTTAATTATAGGTTTGAAATTCAAATCCAGAACCTGACTGCATGACAAACCTAATGAACATGATTAAGTCATTACTCATAGATAAAATTACTTATCGACTTTACATCATTACTCAGTTTCCAAGATGATAAACATTGCTTCTTGCACATAAAAAGAATAAGCATTAGCTTTTAATGATCCGAGTCCATAACTTTGACATATACGTGGAGTATTATAGAATACTTCTTAAAAAAAAAAAAACTTGTGCGATCACCTAGTGAGTGTGAAATAAGACTGTTTCTAGGGAAATAAAGTTGAGGCTATATTTTCTAAATTCATTCACGAATAACCAAGCAAGTTCAAAGCCAAAATGAACACAATTGAAAACAAAGTTGTACGAGAAAATAAACTGGATTATACCTGTTGTCTAAGTTTTCATAAAAATCCTGGTGGTTCAAGACATCATATTCATCTCCTAGCCAAGTAAATCCGACATATATTAATAATGAGTAGTTCAAAGCTAAAATATGCCTTGAATCTACATATGTTTAGAGTAATTTATATTCATGTGGGGATTGTTAGAACTCATTTTTAGACAAATGGAACCAATATTTTTTTTTCCAACAACTTTTCAGATGACACACGATCGTCGAATTCACTAACGGAACTGTTAACGGGATAGTAACACTGTAATTATGTTCTGTTAGTGGCTTTAACGACGTGTCTAATTTGGCTCGGTCAATACAACCTAGCTATTTTTTAAAAAGTCAACCTAAGATTTCAGCATTAAAACAACATTTTGTAAGTTCGGGGTTTAAATTTCCCAAAATTGTAAGTTCGTGTTTTTTTGACATTTTTTCCAAAATTATTCTAATAGTTATAGTTATGAACCAATAGTAAATTAGTAAAACTAATGATTTTTAATCATTAGATCTTGAATTTTACAATTTATTAATGAAAATAAAAGAAAAATATAGATAATCAATCTTTGTAAGACAAAGTAAAGATGCTAAAACAGGTAGTATAACCCAATGCGACTAATCATTTCCTGCCAAACAAGTAATTGTAAGCAACCAAATTTTAAAAGAGATTATATAGTTACTTCATTTAGTATCATATAATTATCGTCCATTGATAACTGATTATGCACTGTTAATAAGATTGAATTTTTTTATTAAATACCACTTTTCTGTCGCAATTCACATACGGCGGAAGCACTAAGTTAACTATGTAATATATACTTGGATTAGTATTGTGGCTTAGCGAGATATAAATAAGAAATGGACGTATCTTGTGGGCAGGTAACGACGGCAAAAGATACGTTCACGTAATTCATGTAAAATATATCAACCAGATAAACTTCTTGATTGGTCCACCTACTCGCATATACCTTATCAACATATATAAATACTTCTTTTTTATATAAATAGTTTTATCAAAAAGTAAAATAAGATATAAATATATATAGTCATGCATGTAAGTATATTTAATTGTTTTTAAGCCGGCATTGTCTTCATTGGAGAAAGAATTCATTTCAAACGCCAAGAAACAACAAAAACAACAAGGAAATCTCATTAAATATTTGATCTTTTACAAGAAAAAATAGAATTGTAATTTCTCAAAACTACCTAACAGAAATTCTCTCCGACCAATGAAGAATAATCAGTTTTTTTTTCTTTGGTCTTTCACGAGCAAATGAAACTTATAATTAATGGTTTTCGGTGAGAATAAAAGAGCCAAAATACATGAAAGTAAAATGTCAATATTAATTGTAGTTGTCGTTTTCTTTCGTGTAACGCCCAACCAAGTATCGCAGCACGTTGCGACTTCTTTTTGCTGTATGTGTAAATGTCTGACCTAACACTAAATTGCAACGAAATAAAACTATTCCTATGCTAAATACTTAAATCTAGGAAATTTTGACACCTACCCTTAAACTTTGAAAGAATTTGTTTTTTTTTTCTTACCACCAAACGGAGTAATTTAGGGCATCTATTAAAAATACCAGATCGATCCCAAAACTATATTAAAAGAAAATAAAAATGTACTTGCATATGATTTTGGACCGTATAAAAAAATTAATAAAATGATCTTATTACACTACAAGAAAACACAGAGTTTTCCGACCAGTTCAGATGGTCGGAAAAATTTACGACCAAATTTAAAATCGTCGAAAAATCTTCGGTAATTGGTCGAAAATATTTGATCAGAAATTAAATGAAAAATTTCACACCAATTTCCGACCAACCCCGGATTTGGTCAGAAATTTTTTTTATTTTGTTTTACAAAATTATTATTATTATTCAAAAAACAAAAATGGTCAAAAATTGGTCGAAACTTTTGTACATTACCAACCAATTTCCGACCAATTCTCTAGTTGGTTGGAAATTGGTCGGAATTTTTTTTTAAGTTATTATTATTATTTTTAAAAAAATTAGTCAGAAATTGATTGGAAATATTTTTACATTTTCTGACCAATTCTCAAATTGGTCGGAATATTAGTAGGGTAAACAATCAGAATTTTCCGACAAATTTCTGACTGATGCGTTTCTATATAACTAACATAAATTTTCTTCCCAAATCAATTTTAACTTCTTTCTAAAATCTCTCTAACCTTCAAATCACTTTTTTCATCTAAACAAAATCTCCATAAACTTTCTAAGAATTTAAAATTTCTGTAATAGCTCTCAAATATTATTTTATTTACAAATTTATTTTTGTTTCTACATAATATCACTTTTAAAATATTTGAAATATACTTCTTTTCTAAAACTTTAAATCAAAATTTTGGTAATTTATTTTTTTAAATACAAATTTCCGACCAATTCCCAACAAAATTAAAAAAATTAAAATTTAACAAAAATATATATATATATATATATATATATATGTAGTCGGAAATTGGTCAGAAACTATTGGTCAAAAATTGATCGAAAATGGGTCGAAAAATTCCGACCAATTTCTGACCAAATCTCGTTTCTGACTCTCAAGATTCTGACCATTCGACTATCGTTGGAAATTGGTTGGAAAACTCCTATTCCGACCATATTCCGACGAATACCCTGATCAGAAATTGCAATATTTTAGCTACTATAGTCATCGACAAAAGAACTATATATACTTATAAAGTTGTTATTTACTACTCAATTTGTTTCAGTTTGATAGATGTTTAATCTTTTCATAATCGCAGAAAAAAAATTCAGTTTGATACTCTTTTTTTTTAAAATGGTTTTACTCATTTAATGATGCTTTTGATTGGAAAACAACTTTCGCGGTTAACCGGATTGATGAATAATAGACTTTAAACAGGTAATTATTAATATTCTCTCTCTAAACAGAATTTTGAATCTCTTGGTCAATAATTTCTAAGTTGGAGATCAAAGTGCAACACTTACATCATCTTTTGCCAAACCAGTTTAACCAAAAAAAAAACTTATTAACACATTTTTCTCTTTCGGTTTCAAGTTAAATATATCACCTATACTTATAACATTATGTTTGAACTCCATACCAAGAGTTTAAGAGACCTAAGGCGAAAAAAACCCTATTATATATATATTTTTATATAATTTTTTACGATAAAAAATATATATATATATATGGTAAAATATATATTATAACTAAAATTTAACATATTTTTATAATAAAGTCGAGACAATAAACACTATTTTTATGAAGAGTATAATTTCTTAGAAATTTTGTAGATATTTTATGAAAAACATAAGAAATTAGAAATTTTGTACTATTTTCTTCAAATATAAAAGATTTAGTAAGATATAGAATAAAATTTATAGTATTATTTTGTTATCTATTGGTAATTAACACTATTTTAATCTATAAAAATAACAAAATTTAAGATAAACTTTATAAAATGTTAAAAATAATTTTTCTTAATAAATAAGAAATAAAATTTAAACTCAAGAAAATTATACTATAATGTATTATATATATATATATATTCAAACAAAATTGAAAATTGAAAGCCCGAAAATTTGCCTTTTTCAAAAGCCTATAATAAGCACGCTTCTGTTTGAATCTAAGTTCATGAGACATAACTAGCTAAGATTATTTTCATGGATAAATATGATTATTTTCTTTTAACATTTCTCGAGTATAAATTATCAGTTATAAAGCATTTCAAAATATATGTTTATAGTTTAGAATTCTGAAAAAAAAACATCCAACTTATTAGAATTCCTATATGTCAAAAATAAAATCCCATTTCAAATATCCACTTTAAAATTGGATTACGTCTCTAACATGGTCCCGGACCGTAGAGATCATAGATCAATGTCGATAATTTCTTAGATACTGGAAAAAAGCTTATAATACTACTAAATATGGATCTTGATATCTTGTAAAATGTAAACACATAATGGAGAGAAGCACAAAACGAAGATTTATTTCAGAACTTTAATGTAATCAAATGTGTTTGTGATCTTCGAAAATGCTACGGTCCTACCAACTCTATACCCACCATTTCTTTTCAACATAATATCATCAACTTTAATTTTATTATATATTCTCCACAATTTAAAAATTTTCAGTGAAAATATGCTTTAAAAGAGGAGAATTCTAAATTATCAAAACTACCAATTTGTTATGTTTCTTGCTTACCTTAAATAAAAATAATACTGTGTTAATTCCAACTACTGACACTACATATGTAACAGGCTTTGTAAGAATTTTTATTAATTTTTAATGTATATATATATATATATTAAAAAAAACAGAGGAGAAAAAGAAAAAAAAAAGAAAGAAAGAAAGAAAGAAAAAACATGGGGAAAAGAAGAAGAAGAGGATTAGGCTGTTGACTGCTTTTACTTCTTGTAATTACAGCTCTGAAATTCCTCAAAGTTTTCATTTTTAGGGTTTCTCTCTCATTTTTCTTCTTTTTGTTCTCTGAATCGTCACAATGCGACTCTTTCACAACCCCTCCATGGCAATTCTATCTATTTTCTTCTCAATCCTTCTCTTCTCTTTCCCTCTTCTATCATCACCATTACAAACTCTTATGAGATTCTAAGAACTAACAGAACTATGAGATAAATTATAATGTTTGTTTCTTACTTTGGCTTGCTTCTACACCTTGGTAGCATGCTTAATCACGTCATCAAGAGTTCTAAAATGCTGAATCTAAGCCTTTCATGAAGCTTTAACACACAAACCAAGTACAGAGCATACAATGGGTCTCTGTAGAGGCTCTTGAACATCTCAAGGCAGTTGTGAGAGATTAAACTCCTCTGACTACACTTCAACACTTCTATTCACTGTTATTTGTATCTTGAAGAGTCATAACTCCGTTTTTAGGTATTTCAGCTTGAAAATTGCCAAATCCTTGTCAATAAAACCATTGATTCTTCATATACACATCAACAGATGTTGTTTAAGCCTCCATATTTGTCTTCTTGCTACAACTCTCCATATTCACCATTACAAACTCCTATGTGATTCTAAGAACTAACAGAACTATGGGATAAAGTATAATGCTTGTTTCTTACTTTGACTTGCTTCTACACGTTGCTAGCATGCTTGATCACGTCAACAAGAGTGCTAAAAGAATGAATCTGAGCCTTTGATGAAGTTTCAACACTCAAAACATGTACAAAGCATACAATGGCTCTATGTAGTGTCTCTTGAACATATCAAAGCAGTTGTAAGAGATCCAACTCCTTTGACTACACTTCAACACTTTTAATCACACTTATTTACATCTTGAAGGTTCATAACTCTGTTTTTAGGTATATCAGCTTGAAAATGGCCAAATCCTTGTCAATGAAACCATTGATTCTTCATATTCTCATCAATAGGTGTAGTCAAAGCAGTTGTAAGAGCTCCAACTCCTTTGACTACACTTCAACACTTCTATTCACTTTTATTTGTATCTTGAAAGTTTATAACTCTGTTTTTAGGTATATTAGCTTGAAAATGAACAAATCCTTGTCAATGAAACAATTGTTTCTTCATATTCACATCACTAGATGTTTTTAGGCCTCCATATGTGTCTTCTTGCAACAACTCCCCATATTCACCATTAGAAACTCCAATGGAATTCTAAAAACTAACGGAACTATGGGATAAGCTATAATGCTTGTTTCTTACTTTGATTGCTTCTACACCTCGGTAGCATGCTTAATCACGTCATCAAGAGTGCTAAAAGAATGAATCTGAGCCTTTGATGAGGTTGTAATGTAGTTTGAGTCAGTAACAAACTCCACTAACCAAGTTGGAAAGGTTTGTCCACATTTGATTCCCTCAGAAACCTAAACAAAATAATTTACACAAAATTAAAATAAAACACTTACGTATATAATCTTAAAATTGTATAATAACTGTATTTTAAAACTTACGTAAAATTGCAGCCAAGTTATATAATCGTCCTCCTTATGCCGTTCAAGTTCTTCTTCAATATATTCCGGAAAATAGCTACGTATTAATGCCATGTAAATCCTGAAATCAAACAACATTATATAACCTCTGAAAGCTAATACTTAGGTATAAAATAATCAAGTATTTAACTAAGTTAAGATTTTTACCTTTCGTACTCCGCCATCTCCTCACAATTTGTTAGGATATACATATGCAAGTGGGTCCACGGGAGTTGGTTACGAACCCGGGCCTATGGAACGGGTTATGCGCTTACTGGAGTGAAGACGCTACGAAGGCAAGCTCCACAACCCACTCTACATGCCGGAACAGCGACCGCAAAGGAAAGGCAAAGGCGACACACAATCTAGGAGCGGTTAGCTTGGTCACAAGGGCAAAACAACTTGTAAGTTTTTTGTTTACTCAATATGTTGTTTTTTTCAGTTTTAGATTCATAAAATTTACTCAATTTGTTAATTTTGTAGTTTCAAAAAGAAGGTGTCCAACCTTCTGCCCTTAGATTGCTCCAGATGCGCACACCAGCAGGAAGGACAATGAAATCCATGATGCGGTAGCTCGGGAGATCATTGACAATGTCAAGAAGATGGGTGATGAGTTGCTACTTTCTCAACCTCTCACTGAAGGAACCCTGCCCCTCACCGAAGTTCGTTTCGACAAAATCAACGAGTTCGTCTATGAGGTAAGTAATTTCGTATTTTTACTCAACTTTTCGTTTGTTACCGCAGTGTACTCCGAAGACCAAAGGTCGAGTTTTTGGTCTTCTGGACGATGTATCATCTTCGGCAACTTCACGTTTCTACGGAGATTCTTCCGATCTTAGGATGTAGCTCGTACAAAGGGACATTGAAATGGAAGAAATGAGGATCAAGATGCAATGCATAGAAGAAGCCCAAGAAGCGGCTAGGTTGCAGCAAGAAGCGGAACGGGAGAGAACTCAAAAATTGGAGGAGGATCACGAGGCGGAACGGGAGAGAACAAGAAAATTGGAGGCGGATCACTAGGCGATGGTTTCTCGGATGGACACTTTCATGTCTCGATACCCACCACCACCATAGATTTAGTTTTAATTATTTTGAAAACAATATTTATGTTTTTTTAATTTGAATTTTTTAATTATCAATTATATTAAATATTAATTTTAATTTCTATTTTTAAAATTAAATTAAATTTTCTTTTTAATTATTATTAAAAAAAAGGGAACCGTCGGTTATCCGTTGGAATTAAGTCCGTCGGGTTCAAGCAAAGCTGCATCCTCTTCTGCTCCAAGCTCCTCGGGTTCAAGCTGCGGTTTAGTTCCATGCTCCAAGCTCTCAATGCTCACATCAGTTTAGGGTTTAGGGTTTAAGGTTTAGGGTTTATGGTTTAGGGATAAGAGTTTTTTGTTTAGGGTTTAGGGTTTAAGGTTTAGGGTTTATGGTTTAGGGATAAGAGTTTTTTGTTTAGGGTTTAGGGTTTAGAATTTAGGGTTTGAGATTTAGGGTTAAAGGTTTAGGGTTTATGGTTTAGGGTTTAGAGTTTTTGGCTTAGGGTTTAGGGTTTAGAATTTAGGGATTTGATATTTGGGGTTTAGGGTTTAGGGTTTAGGCTTTAGGGTTTAGGGTTTAGGGTTTAGGGTTTGAGATTTAGTGTAGAGGGTTTAGGGTGTAGGGTTTAGGGTTTGATAATTAGGGTTTAGGCCTTGATATTTCGGGTTTAAGGTTTGCGTTTTAGGGTTTAGTGTTTGGGATTTATGATTTAGGGTTTAGGGTTTTTCGTTTAGGGTTTGAGATTTAGGGTTGGGTTTAGGGTGTACGGTTTAGGCTTTAATATTTAGGGTTTAGTGTTGAGGGTTCAAGCTTTAGTTTTTAGGCTTTAGGGTTTATGGTTTAGGGTTTAAGATTTAGGGTAAAGGATTTACGGTTTGATAATTAGGGTTTAGGGTTTAGGGTTTAGGGTTTATGGTTTAGGGTTTGTGATTTAGGATTGAGGGCTTGAGGTTTAGGGGTTATGGTTTAGGATTTATGGTTTAGGATTTGGTTTAGGGTTTAGTGTTTAGGGTTTAGGGTTTAGTGTGTATGGTTTAAGGTTAAGGGTTTGAGATTTAAGGTTGAGGGTTTACGGTTTGAGATTTAGGGTTAATGGGTTAGGGTTTAGGCTTCGAGATTTAGGGTTTAGGGATTGTGTTTTTACATTTAAGGTTTTTGGGTTTTATAGGTTGGGTGTTTAGGGTTTGAGATTTAGGGTTTAGGGTTTAGACTTTGAGATTTAGGGTTAAGATTTAGTGTTTAGAGTCTATGGTTTAGGGTTTAAGATTTTTCAGTTTAGGGTTTAGGGTTTAGGGTTTAGAGTTTAGGATTAAAGATTTAGGATTTAAAGTTTTGGGTTTTGGGTTTAGGGTTTAGGGTTTAGGGTTTGAGATTAACGGTTGGAAGTTTTGGGTTTAGAGTTTGAGATTTAGTGTTTAGGGTTTTCAAATTTAGGGTTTAGGATTTAACGTTTAGGGTTTAGGGTTTATGGTTTAGGGTTTAGAGCTTATGGTTTAGGGTTGAGATTTAGGGTTGAGGGTTTAGGGTGTACAATTTAGGGTTTAGTCTTTAGTGTTTAGTATTTAGGGTTTAGGATTTGAAATTTAGGGTTTAGGGTTTAGGGTTTAGGTTTTGAGCTTTAGGGTTTCGGATTTACATTTTAGGGTTTAGGGTTTACGATTTAGGATTTAGAATTTAGGGTTTAAGATTTAGTGTTTAGGGTTTATGGTTTAGTATTTATAGTTTAGGGTTTGAGATTTAGGTTTAGGTTTTTGGTTTTGGTTTCAGATTTAGGGTAGAGGGTTTAAAGTTTGGGGATTAAGGTTTGATGATTAAGGTTTACGGGTTTGATATTTAGGAGTAAGGGTTTGAGGTTTAGGGTTTATGTATTACGATTTGTGTTATAGGATTTATTGTTTGGGATTTATGATTTGAAATTTAGGGTTTAGGGTTGAGGGTTAAGGTTTTGAGCTTTAGGGTTTAGTATTTACATTTTAGGGTTTAGGGTTTAAGATTTAGGATTTAGAATTTAGGGTTTAAGATTTAGTGTTTAGGGTTTATGGTTTAGTATTTATAGTTTAGGGTTTGAGATTTAGGTTTAGGTTTTTGGTTTTTGGTTTGAGATTTAGGGTAGAGGGTTTAAAGTGTGGGGATTAGGGTTTGATAATTAAGGTTTAGGGGTTTGATATTTAGGATTAAGGGTTTGAGGTTTAGGGTTTATGGTTTACGATTTGTGTTATAGGATTTATTGTTTGGGGTTTTATATTTAGGACTTAGAGTTTGAGATTTTATGGTTTAGGGTTTACAGTTTAGGGTTTACGGTCTAGGGTGTTTTGTGATTTAGGGTTGACGGTTTAGGGTTTAGGGTTTACGGTTGAGATTTAGGGTTAATGGTCTAGGGGTAAGGATTTGAGATTTAGGGTTTAAGGTTTTAGGTTTTGGGGTTATGGATTATGGGTTTCATAGGTTGGGGTTTAGGGTTTGAGATTTAGGGTTTAGGGTTTAGAGTTAAGGGTTTAGGATTTAGGATTTAAGATTTAGTGTTTAGGGTTTACGGTTTAAGATTTAGGGTAGAGGGTTTACGGTGTCGGGTTTAGGGTTTGATAATTAGGGTTAAGTGTTTGGTGTTTACAGTTTAGGATTTAAGATTTAGGGTTTAGGGTGTAGGATTTAAGCTTGAGATTTAGGGTTTAGGGTTTATGTTTTACGATTTAGGGTTTAGGGTTTAAAATTTAAGATTTAGAGTTTATGGTTTAGGGTTTGAGATTTAGTGTTTGGTTAAGGGCGTACGGTTTAGGCTTCGATATTTAGGGTTTAGAGTTCAAGGTTTAGTGTTTAGGCTTTAGGGTTTAGGGTTTATGGTTTACGGTTTGAGATTTAGGGTAGAGAGTTTAGGGTGTAGGGTTTAGGGTTTGATAATTAGGGTTTAGAGTTTAGGGTTTAGGGTTTATGGTAAATGGTTTGAGATTGAGGATTGAGGGTTTGAGGTTTAGGGGTTATGGTGTGCGTTTTAGGGTTTAGCGTTTACATTTTAGGGTTAACGGTTTGGGGTTTATGATTTAGGGTTTAGGATTTAGGGTGTACGGTTTAGAGTTTAGGGTTTAGAGCTTATTGTTTCGGGTTTAGATTTAGGGTTGAGGGTGTACAATTTAGGGTTTAGTCTTTAGTGTTTAGTATTTAGGGTTTAGGATTTGAAATTTAGGGTTTAGGTTTTGAGCTTTAGGGTTTCGGATTTACATTTTAGGGTTTAGGGTTTAGGGTTTACGATTTAGGATTTAGAATTTAGGGTTTAAGATTTAGTGTTTAGGGTTTATGGTTTAGTATTTATAGTTTAGGGTTTGAAATTTAGGGTTAGGTTTAGGGTTTATGGTTTAGTATTTAGGGTTTAGGGTTTATTATTTAGGATTTAGGTTTTAGGGATTATGGTTTAGGGTTTAGTATTTAGGGTTTAAGGTTTTGGGTTTAGGTTTCAGGGTTTATGGTTTAGGGTTTGAGATTTAGGGTAGAGGGTTTAGGATGTAGAGTTTAGGGTTTTATAATAAGGGTTTAGGGTTTAGGGTTTAGGGTTTATGGTTTAAGATTTCTGGTTTAAGATTTATGGTTTGGGGTTTTAGATTTATTACTTAGAGTTTGAGATTTAGAGTTTAGGGTTTATTGTTTAGAGTAGACCGTTTAGGGTTTAGGGTTTAGGGTTTACAAATTGAGATTTAGGGTTAATGGTTTAGGGTTGAGGATTTGAGATTTAGGATTTAGGATAGTGTTTAAGGTTTCGGGTTTAGGGTTTAGGGTTTAGGGTTTAGGTTTTGAGATTTAGGGTTTAGGGTTTTCGTTTTAGGGTTAAGGATTTTAGGTTTTATAGGTTAGGGGTTTAGGGTTTGAGGTTTAGGGTCTAGAGTTTGATATTTAGGGTTTAGAATTTAGTGTTTAAGATTTAGTGTTTAGAGTTTTGGGTTTAGGATTTAGGATTTAGGGTTTAGGGTGTTGGGTTTTGGGTTTTGGGTTTTGGGTTTTGGGTTTTGGGTTTTGGGTTTTGGGTTTTGGGTTTAGGGTTTAGGGTTTGAGATTTAGGGTTTAGGGTTTAGAGTTTGAGATTTAGAGTGTAGATTTTACGATTTATGATTTCAGGTCTAGGGTTTAGGGTTTAGGGTTTTTGATTTAGGGTTTAGGGTTTATAATTTAGGGTTAGGGGTTTAAGGTTTAGAGTTTGACATTTATGGTTTGGGGTTTTTGGTTTAAGGTTTAGGGTTTACGGTTTAAGGTTTAGGGTTTATGGTTTAGGGTTTAGGGTTTAGGGTTTATGGTTTAGGATTTATGGTTTAGGGTTTGAGATTTAGGGTTGGGTTTAGAGTGTAGGGTTTAGGCTTTGATATTTAGGGTTTAGGATTTAGGGTTCAAGGTTTAGGGTTTAGGCTTTAAGGTTTAGGGTTTTCCGGTTTAGGGTTTGAGATTTAAGGTAGAGGGTTTACGGTGTCGGGTTTAGGGTTTGATAATTAGGGTTTAGACTTTAGGGTTTAGGGTTAAGTGTTTAGTGTTTAGAGTTTAGGATTTAAGATTTAGGGTTTAGGGTGTAGGGTTTAGGCTTGAGATTTAGGGTTTAGGGTTTGCGTTTTAGGGTTTAGGGTTTAGGGTTTAAGATTTAAGATTTAGGGTTTATGGTTTAGGGTTTGAGATTTAGGGTTTGGTTTAGGGTGTACGGTTTAGGCTTCGATATTTAGGGTTTAGGGTTCAAGGTTTAGTGTTTAGGCTTTAGGGTTTAGGGTTTATGGTTTACGGTTTGAGATTTAGGGTAGAGGGTTTAGGGTGTAGGGTTTAGGGTTTGATAATTAGGGTTTAGGGTTTAGGGTTTAGGGTTTATGGTTAATGGTTTGAGATTTAGGATTGAGGGTTTGAGGTTTAGGGGTTATGGTGTGCGTTTTAGGGTTTAGGGTTTAGGGTTTACGTTTTAGGGTTTAGGGTTTACGTTTTAGGGTTTAGGGTTTGGGGTTTATGATTTAGGGTTTAGGATTTATGGTTTAGGGTTTGAGATTTAGGGTTGGGTTTAGGGTGTACGGTTTAGGCTTTGATATTTAGGGTTTTAGGGTTTAGGGTTTGAGATTTAAGGTAGAGGGTTTAGGGTATAGGGTTTAGGGTTTGATAATTAGGGTTTAGGGTTTAGGGTTTAAGGTTTATGGTTTACGGTTTGAGATTTAGGATTGAGCGTTAGAGGTTTAGGGGTTATGGTTTAGGGTTTTAGATTTAGGACGTAGAGTTTAAGATTTAGGGTTTAGTGTTTAGGGTGTACGGTTTAGGGTGTATCGTTTAGGGTTAAGGGTTTGAGATTTAAGGTTGAGGGTTTAGGGTTTAGGGTTTACGGTTTGAGATTTAGGGTTAATGGGTTAGGGTTTAGGATTTGAGATTTAGGATTTAGGATAGGTTTTGAGGTTTAAAGTTTAGGGTTTAGGGTTTAGGGTTTAGGCTTCGAGATTTAGGGTTTAGGGATTAGGCTTCGAGATTTAGGGTTTAGAGTTTGAGATTTAGGGTTTAGATTTTAGGGTTTAAGATGTAGTGTTTAGAGTTTAGAATTTAGGGTTTAAGATTTAGTGTTTAGGGTTTATGATTTAGTATTTATAGTTTAGGGTTTGAAATTTAGGGTTAGGTTTAGGGTGTAGGGTTTAGGCTTATATATTTAGGGTTTAGGGTTTAGTATTTAGGGTTTAGGTTTCACGGTTTATGGTTTAGGGTTTGATATTTAGGGTAGAGTGCTTAGGGTGTAGAGTTTAGGGTTTTATAATAAGGGTTTAAGGTTTAGGGTTTAGGGTTTATGGTATAGGGTTTGAAATTCAGGGTTGAGGGTTTGAGGTTTAGGGTTAATGGTTTAAGATTTATGGTTTGGGATTTATGGTTTGGGGTTTTAGATTTAGGACTTACACTTTGAGATTTAGAGTTTAGGGTTTAGTGTTCAGAGTAGACGGTTTAGCGTTTAGGGTTTAGGGTTAAGGGTTTAGGGTTTAGAGTTTTTTGTTTAGGGTTTATGCTTTAGGGTTTGAGATTTACGGTTGGATTTAGAGTGTAGGGTTTAGGCTTTGATATTTAGGGTTTAGGATTAAGGGTTCAAGGTTTAGGGTTTAGGCTTTAAGGTTTAGGCTTTTCCGAGTTAGGGTTTGAGATTTAAGGTAGAGGGTTTACGGTGTCGGGTTTAGAGTTTGATATTTAGGGTTTAGGGTTAAGTGTTAAGTGTTTAGAGTTTAGGATTTAAGATTTAGGGTTTAGGGTGTAGGGTTTAGACTTGAGATTTAGGGTTTAGGGTTTACGTTTTACGGTTTAGGGTTTAGGGTTTAAAATTTAAGATTTAGGGTTTACGGTTTAGGGTTTGAGATTTAGGGTTTGGTTTAGGGCGTACGGTTTAGGCTTCGATATTTAGGGTTAAGAGTTCAACGTTTAGTGTTTAGGCTTTAGGGTTTGGGGTTTATGGTTTACGGTTTGAGATTTAGGGTAGAGGGTTTAGGGTGTAGGGTTTAGGGTTTGGTAATTAGGGTTTAGGGTTTAGGTTTAGGGTTTATGGTTAATGGTTTGAGATTTAGGATTGAGGGTTTGAGGTTAGGGGTTATGGTGTGCGTTTAGGGTTTAGGGTTTACGTTATAGGGTTTACGGTTTACGTTATAGGGTTTACGGTTTGGGGTTTATGATTTAGGGTTTATGGTTAATGGTTTGAGATTTAGGATTGAGGGTTTGAGGTTTAGGGGTTATGGTGTGCGTTTTAGGGTTTAGGGTTTACGTTATAGGGTTTACGGTTTGGGGTTTATGATTTAGGGTTTAGGATTTAGGATTTATGGTTTAGGGTTTTGAGATTTAGGGTTGGGATTAGGGTGTACGGTTTAGGCTTTAATATTTAGGGTTTTAGGGTTTAGGGTTTGAGATTTAAGGTTGAGGGTTTAGGATTTGATAATTATTGTTTAGGGTTTAGGGTTTAAGGTTTATGGTTACGATTTGAGATTTAGGATTGAGCGTTAGAGGTTTTGGGGTTATTGTTTAGGGTTTTAGATTTGGGACGTAGAGTTTAAGATTTAATGTTTAGGGTTTAGGGTTTAGGGTGTACGGTTTAGGGTGTATCTTTTAGGGTTAAGGGTTTGAGATTTAAGGTTGAAGGTTTAGGGTTTAGGGTTTAGGGTTTATGGTTAATGGTTTGAGATTTAGGATTGAGGGTTTGAGGTTTAGGGGTTATGGTGTGCGTTTTAGGGTTTAGGGTTTACGTTTTAGGGTTTAGGGTTTGGGGTTTATGATTTAGGGTTTAGGATTTATGGTTTAGGGTTTTGAGATTTAGGGTTGGGTTTAGGGTGTACGGTTTAGGCATTGATATTTAGGATTTGAGGTTTTAGGGTTTGAGATTTAAGGTAGAGGGTTTAGGGTTTGATAATTAGGGTTTAGGGTTTAGGGTTTAAGGTTTATGGTTTACGGTTTGAGATTTAGGATTGAGCGTTAGAGGTTTAGGGGTTATGGTTTAGGGTTTTAGATTTAGGACGTAGAGTTTAAGATTTAGGGTTTAGGGTTTAGTGTTTAGGGTGTACGGTTTAGGGTGTATCGTTTAGGGTTAAGGGTTTGAGATTTAAGGTTGAGGGTTTAGGGTTTAGGGTTTACGGTTTGAGATTTAGGGTTAATGGGTTAGGGTTTAGGATTTGAGATTTAGGATTTAGGATAGGTTTTGAGGTTTAAAGTTTAGGGTTTAGGGTTTAGGGTTTAGGCTTCGAGATTTAGGGTTTAGGGATTGCGGTTTAGGGTTTAGGATTTTGTGTTTTATAGGTTGGGTGTTTAGGGTTTAGGGTTTAGAGTTTGAGATTTAGGGTTTAGATTTTAGGGTTTAAGATGTAGTGTTTAGAGTTTATGGTTTAGGGTTTAGAGTTTAGGATTTAAGATTTAGGGTTTTAGGTTTTGGGTTTTGGGTTTAGGGTTTAGGGTGTAGGGTTTGAGATTAAGGGTTGGAAGTTTTGGGTTTAGAGTTTGAGATTTAGTGTTTAGGGTTTTCAAATTTAGGGTTTAGGATTTAACGTTTAGGGTTTAGGGTTTAGAGCTTATGGTTTAGGGTTTAGATTTAGGGTGTACAATTTAGGGTTTAGTCTTTAGTGTTTAGTATTTAGGGTTTAGGATTTGAAATTTAGGGTTTAGGGTTTAGGGTTTAGGTTTTGAGCTTTAGGGTTTCGGATTTACATTTTAGAATTTAGGGTGTAAGATTTAGTGTTTAGGGTTTATGGTTTAGTATTTATAGTTTAGGGTTTGAAATTTAGGGTTAGGTTTAGGGTGTAGGGTTTAGGCTTATATATTTAGGGTTTAGGCTTTAGTATTTAGGGTTTAGGTTTCACGGTTTACGGTTTAGGGTTTAGGGTTTACGATTTAGGATTTAGAATTTAGGGTTTAAGATTTAGTGTTTAGGGTTTATGGTTTAGTATTTATAGTTTAGGGTTTGAAATTTAGGGTTAGGTTTAGGGTGTAGGGTTTAGGCTTATATATTTAGGGTTTAGGGTTTAGTATTTAGGGTTTAGGTTTCAGGGTTTATGGTTTAGGGTTTGAGATTTATTGTAGAGGGTTTAGGGTGTAAAGTTTAGTGTCTTATAATTAGGGTGTAGGGTTTAGAGTTTAGGGTTTAGGATTTATGGTATACGCTTTGAAATTCAACGTTGAGGGTTTCACGTTTAGGGGTAATAGTTTAAGATTTATGGTTTAGGATTTATAGTTTGGGTTTTAGATTTAGGACTTAGAGTTTGAGATTTATATTTTAGGGTTTAGTGTATAGAGTTGATGGTTTAGGGTTTAGGGTTTAGGGTTAAGGGTTTGAGATTTAGGGTTTAGGATTTATGAATTGAGATTGAGGGTTAATGGTTTAGGGTTAAGGATTTAGAATTTAGGGTTTAAGATTTAGTGTTTAGGGTTTATGGTTTGGTATTTATAGTTTAGGGTTTGAGATTTAGATTTAGGTTTTTGGTTTTTGGTTTGAGATTTGGGGTAGAGGGTTTATAGTGTGGGGATTAGGGTTTGATAATTAAGGTTTAAGGTTTTGATATTTAGGATTAAGGGTTTAAGGTTTACGATATGTGTTATAGGATTTATTGTTTGGGGTTTTAGATTTAGGACTTAGAGTTTGAGATTTAGGGTTTAGGGTTTACAGTTTAGGGTTTACGGTCTAGGGTGTTTGGTTTCGGGTTTAGGGTTTGTGATTAAGGGTTGACGATTTAGGGTTCAGGATTTACGGTTTGAGATTTAGGGTTAAATGTTTAGGGTTAAGGATTTAAGATTTAGGATTTAGGATACTGTTTTGAGGTTTAGGGTTTTGGGTTTTGGGTTTTGTTTAAAGCTTTGAGATTTAGGGTTTAGGGTTTGCGTTTTAGGGTTATGGATTATGGGTTTGAGATGTGTGGGTTTAGGGTTTGAGATTTAGGTTTTAGGGTTTAGAGTTTATGGTTTAGGTTTAGGATTTAAGTTTTAGTGTTTAGGATTTATGGTTTAGGATTTATTGTTTAGGGTTTGAGATTTAGAGTTGGGTTTAGGGTGTAGGGTTTAGGCTTATATATTTAGGGTTTAGGGTTTAGTATTTAGGGTTTATGGTTTTGGGTTTAGGTTTCAGGGTTTATGGTTTAGGGTTTGAGATTTAGGGTAGAGGGTTTAGGATGTAGAGTTTAGGGTTTTATAATAAGGGTTTAGGGTTTAGGCTTTAGGTTTTATGGTTTAAGATATCTGGTTTAAGATTTATGGTTTGGGGTTTTCTATTTGTTACTTAGAGTTTGAGAGTTAGAGTTTAGGGTTTATTGTTTAGAGTAGACCGTTTAGGGTTTAGAGTTTAGGGTATAGGGTTTAGGGTTTGAGATTAAGGGTTTAGGGTTTACAAATTGAGATTTAGGGTTAATGGTTTAGGGTTGAAGATTTGAGATTTAGGATTTAGGATAGTGTTTAAGGTTTCGGGTTAAGGGTTTAGGGTTTAGGGTTTACGGTTTGAGATTTACGGTTAATGGGTTAGGGTTTAGGCTTTGATATTTAGGGTTTAGGATTTAGGCTTCAAGTTTAGGGTTTAGGCTTTACGGTTTAGGGTTTTCCGGTTAAGGGTTTGAGATTTAAGGTAGAGGGTTTACGGTGTCGGGTTTAGGGTTTAGACTTTAGGGTTTAGGGTTAAGTGTTTAGTGTTTAGAGTTTAGGATTTAAGATTTAGGGTTTAGGGTGTAGGGTTTAGGCTTGAGATTTAGGGTTTAGGGTTTGCGTTTTAGGGTTTAGGGTTTAGGGTTTAAGATTTAAGATTTAGGGTTTATGGTTTAGGGTTTGAGATTTAGGGTTTGGTTTAGGGTGTACGGTTTAGGCTTCGATATTTAGGGTTTAGGGTTCAAGGTTTAGTGTTTAGGCTTTAGGGTTTAGGGTTTATGGTTTACGGTTTGAGATTTAGGGTAGAGGGTTTAGGGTGTAGGGTTTAGGGTTTGATAATTAGGGTTTAGGGTTTAGGGTTTAGGGTTTATGGTTAATGGTTTGAGATTTAGGATTGAGGGTTTGAGGTTTAGGGGTTATGGTGTGCGTTTTAGGGTTTAGGGTTTAGGGTTTACGTTTTAGGGTTTAGGGTTTACGTTTTAGGGTTTAGGGTTTGGGGTTTATGATTTAGGGTTTAGGATTTATGGTTTAGGGTTTGAGATTTAGGGTTGGGTTTAGGGTGTACGGTTTAGGCTTTGATATTTAGGGTTTTAGGGTTTAGGGTTTGAGATTTAAGGTAGAGGGTTTAGGGTTTGATAATTAGGGTTTAGGGTTTAGGGTTTAAGGTTTATGGTTTACGGTTTGAGATTTAGGATTGAGCGTTAAAGGTTTAGGGTTTTAGATTTAGGACGTAGAGTTTAAGATTTATGGTTTAGGGTTTAGTGTTTAGGGTGTACGGTTTAGGGTGTATCGTTTAGGGTTAAGGGTTTGAGATTTAAGACTGAATATTTAGGGTTTAGGGTTTACGGTTTGAGATTTAGGGTTAATGGGTTAGGGTTTAGGATTTGAGATTTAGGATTTAGGATAGGTTTTGAGGTTTAAAGTTTAGGGTTTAGGGTTTAGGGTTTAGGCTTCGAGATTTAGGGTTTAGGGATTGCGGTTTAGGGTTTAGGATTTTGTGTTTTATAGGTTGGGTGTTTAGGGTTTAGGGTTTAGAGTTTGAGATTTAGGGTTTAGATTTTAGGGTTTAAGATGTAGTGTTTAGAGTTTATGGTTTAGGGTTTAAGATTTAAGGTTTAGGGTTTATGGTTTAGGGTTTAGAGTTTAGGATTTAAGATTTAGGGTTTTAGGTTTTGGGTTTTGGGTTTAGGGTTTAGGGTGTAGGGTTTGAGATTAAGGGTTGGAAGTTTTGGGTTTAGAGTTTGAGATTTAGTGTTTAGGGTTTTCAAATTTAGGGTTTAGGATTTAACGTTTAGGGTTTAGGGTTTAGAGCTTATGGTTTAGGGTTGAGATTTAGGGTTGAGGGTTTAGGGTGTACAATTTAGGGTTTAGTCTTTAGTGTTTAGTATTTAGGGTTTAGGATTTGAAATTTAGGGTTTAGGTTTTGAGCTTTAGGGTTTCGGATTTACATTTTAGGGTTTAGGGTTTAGGGTTTACGATTTAGGATTTAGAATTTAGGGTTTAAGATTTAGTGTTTAGGGTTTATGGTTTAGTATTTATAGTTTAGGGTTTGAAATTTAGGGTTAGGTTTAGGGTGTAGGGTTTAGGCTTATATATTTAGGGTTTAGGGTTTAGGTTTCACAGTTTACTATTTAGGGTTTGAGATTTAGGGTAGAGTGCTTAGGGTGTAGAGTTTAGGGTTTTATAATAAGGGTTTAAGGTTTAGGGTTTAGGGTTTATGATATAGGGTTTGAAATTCAGGGTTGAGGGTTTGAGGTTTAGAGTTAATGGTTTAAGATTTATGGTTTGGGATTTATGGTTTGGGGTTTTAGATTTAGGACTTAGACTTTGAGATTTAGAGTTTAGGGTTTAGTGTTTAGAGTAGACGGTTTAGGGTTTAGGGTTTAGGGTTAAGGGTTTGAGATTTATGGTTTAGGATTTATGAATTGAGATTGAGGGTTAATGGTTTAGGGTTAAGGATTTGAGATTTAGGATTTAGAATTTAGGGTTTAAGATTTAGTGTTTAGGGTTTATGGTTTAGTATTTATAGTTTAGGGTTTGAGATTTAGGTTTAGGTTTTTGGTTTTTGGTTTGAGATTTAGGGTAGAGGGTTTAAAGTGTGGGGATTAGGGTTTGATAATTAAGGTTTAGGGGTTTGATATTTAGGATTAAGGGTTTATGGTTTACAATTTGTGTTATAGGATTTATTGTTTGGGGTTTTAGATATAGGACTTAGAGTTTGAGATTTAGGGTTTAGGGTTCAGTGTTTAGGGTTTACAGTCTAGGGTGTTTGGTTTTGGGTTTAGGGTTTATGATTAAGGGTTGACGGTTTAGGGTTTAGGGTTTACGGTTTGAGATTTAGGGTTAATGGTTTAGGGTTAAGGATTTGAGATTTAGGATTTAGGATACTGTTTTGAGGTTTAGGGTTTAGGGTTTTGGGTTTTGGTTTAAGCTTTGAGATTTAGGGTTTAGGGTTTGCGTTTTAGGGTTATGGATTATGGGTTTCATAGGTTGGGGTTTAGGGTTTGAGATTTAGGGTTTAGGATTTTGAGTTTAGGGTTTAGGATTTAGGATTTAAGATTTAGTGTTTAGGGTTTATGGTTTAGGATTGATTGTTTGGGGTTTGAGATTTATAGTTGGGTTTAGGGGGTTGGGTTATATATTTAGGGTTTAGGGTTTAGTATTTTGGGTATTAGGTTTTTGGTTTACGATTCAGGGTTTATGGTTTAGGGTTTGAGATTTAGGGTAGAGGGTTTAGGATGTAGAGTTTAGGGTTTTATAATAAGGGTTTAGGGTTTAGGGTTTAGGGTTTATGGTTGAAGATGTCTGGTTTAAGATTTATATTTTGGGGTTTTCGATTTATTACTTAGAGTTTGAGATTTAGAGTTTAGGGTTTATTGTTTAGAGTAGACCGTTTAGGGTTTAGGGTTAAGGGTTTGAGATTAAGTGTTTAGGGTTTAGGGTTTACAAATTGAGATTTAGGGTTAATGGTTTAGGGTTGAGGATTTGAGATTTAGGATTTAGGATAGTGTTTAAGGTTTCGGGTTTAGGGTTTAGGGTTTAGGGTTTAGGTTTTCAGATTTAGAGTTTAAGGTTTTCGTTTTAGGGTAAAAGATTTTAGGTTTTATAGGTTGGCGGTTTAGGGTTTGAGGTTTCGGGTCTAGAGTTTGATATTTAGGGTTTAGAATTTAGTGTTTAAGATTTAGTGTTTAGAGTTTTGGGTTTAGGATTTAGGATTTAGGGTTTATGGTTTCGGGTTTTGAGTTTTTGGTTTTGTGTTTTGGGTTTTGGGTTTTGGGTTTTGGGTTTAGGGTTTAGGGTTTTAGATTTAGGGTTTAGGGTTTGGGATTTAGGGTTTAGGGTTTAGAGTTTGAGATTTAGAGTGTAGATTTTACGATTTATGATTTCAGGTCTAGGGTTTAGGGTTTAGGGTTTTTGATTTAGGGTTTAGGGTTTATAATTTAGGGTTAGGGGTTTAAGGTTTAGAGTTTGACATTTATGGTTTGGGGTTTTTGGTTTAAGGTTTAGGGTTTACGGTTTAAGGTTTAGGGTTTATGGTTTAGGGTTTAGGGTTTAGGGTTTGAGATTTAGGGTTGGGTTTAGAGTGTAGGGTTTAGGCTTTGATATTTAGGGTTTAGGATTTAGGGTTCAAGGTTTAGGGTTTAGGCTTTAAGGTTTAGGGTTTTCCGGTTTAGGGTTTGAGATTTAAGGTAGAGGGTTTACGGTGTCGGGTTTAGTGTTTGATTATTAGGCTTTAGACTCTAGGGTTTAGGGTGAAGGATTTAGTGTTTAGAGTTTAAGATTTAAGATTTAGAGTTTAGAGTGTAGGGTTTAGGCTTGAGATTTAGGGTATAGGGTTTGCGTTTTAGGGTTTAGGGTTTAAGGTTTAAGATTTACTATTTAGGGTGTATTGTTTATGGTTTGAGATTTACGGTTTGGTTTAGGGTGTACGGTTTAGGCTTCGATATTTAGAGTTTAGGGTTCAGGGTTTAGTGTTTAGGCTTTAGGGTTTATGGTTTATGGTTTGAGTGTAGGGTTTAGGGTCTGATAATTAGGGTTTAGGGTTTAGGTTTTAGGGTTTATGGTTAATGGTTTGAGATTTAGGATTGAGGGTTTGAGGTTTAGGGGTTATGGTGTGCATTTTAGGGTTTAGGGTTTAGGGTTTACGTTTTAGGGTTTAGGGTTTACGTTTTAGGGTTTAGGGTTTGGGGTTTATGATTTAGGGTTTAGGATTTATGGTTTAGGGTTTGAGATTTAGGGTTGGGTTTAGGGTGTACGGTTTAGGCTTTGATATTTAGGGTTTTAGGGTTTAGGGTTTGAGATTTAAGGTAAAAGGTTTAGGGTATAGGGTTTAGGGTTTGATAATTAGGGTTTAGGGTTTTTATGGTTTACGGTTTGAGATTTAGGATTGAGCGTTAATGGTTTAGGGTTTTAGATTTAGGACGTAGAGTTTAAGATTTATGGTTTAGGGTTTAGTGTTTAGGGTGTACGGTTTAGGGTGTATCGTTTAGGGTTAAGGGTTTGAGATTTAAGGTTGAGGGTTTAGGGTTTAGGGTTTACGGTTTGAGATTTAGGGTTAATGGGTTAGGGTTTAGGATTTGAGATTTAGGATTTAGGATAGGTTTTGAGGTTTAGGGTTTACGGTTTAGGCTTTAGGCATTGAGGTTTAGGGTTTAGGGATTGGGGTTTAAGGTTTAGGATTTTGTGTTTTATAGGTTGGGTGTTTAGGGTTTAATATTTAGAGTTTTAGATTTAGGGTTTAGATTTTAGGGTTTAAGATGTAGTGTTTGGAGTTTATGGTTTAGGGTTTAAGAATTATGGTTTAGGGTTTAGAGTTTAGGATTAAAGATTTAGGATTTAAAGTTTTGGGTTTTGGGTTTAGGGTTTAGGGTTTAGGGTTTGAGATTAACGGTTGGAAGTTTTGGGTTTAGAGTTTGAGATTTAGTGTTTAAGGTTTACAAATTTAGGATTTAACCTTTAGGGTTTAGGGTTTGTGGTTTAGGGTTTAGAGCTTATATTTAAGGGTTGAGATTTAGGGTTAAGGGTGTACAATTTAGGGTTTAGTCTTTAGTGTTTAGTATTTAGGGTTTAGGATTTGAAATTTAGGGTTTAGGGTTTAGGATTGAGCTTTTGAGCTTTAGGGTTTCGGATTTACATTTTAGAATTTAGGGTGTAAGATTTAGTGTTTAGGGTTTATGGTTTAGTATTTATAGTTTAGGGTTTG
>CM051385.1:15092011-15210807 GCA_028015245.1 Cardamine occulta
AAAGGATTAGATTCAGCCTTTTAGCTCTCTTGATGACATGATTAAGCATGCCATTAAGCTGTAGAAGTAGATCAACGAAAGAAACAAGCATTATAGCTTATTCCATAGTTTTGTTTATTCTTAGAATCTCATAGGAGTTTCAAAATGTGCATATGGGGAGTTGTATCAAAAAGACACAAATGGAGGCTTAAACAACACTTATTGATGTGAATATAAAGAATCAATGGTTTCATTGACAAGGTTTTCGCCATTTTCAAGCTGATAGACCTAAAAAAGGATATATGACTCTTCGAGATACAAATGAGAGTGAATAGAAGTGTTGAAGTGTTGAAGTGTAGTCTATGGACTTTAATCTCTCACAACTGTTTTGAATTTTTTAAAGCACTTGAGTGCCATTGTTTGCTCTGTACTTGGTTTGAGGGATGAAACTTCATTAAAGGCTTAGATTCAGCCTTTTAGCTCTCTTGATGACATGATTAAGCATGCCATTAAGCTGTAGAAGTAGATCAACGAAAGAAACAAGCATTATAGCTTATTCCATAGTTTTGTTTATTCTTAGAATCTCATAGGAGTTTTAAACTATGCATATGGGGAGTTGTATCAAAAACACAAATGGAGGCTTAAACAACACTTATTGATGTGAATATAAAGAATCAATGGTTTCATTGACAAGGTTTTCGCCATTTTCAAGCTGATAGACCTAAAAAAGGATATATGACTCTTCGAGATACAAATGAGAGTGAATAGAAGTGTTGAAGTGTAGTCTGAGGACTTTAATCTCTCACAACTGTTTTGAATTTTTCAAGAGCCACTTCAGAGTGCCATTGTTTGCTCTGTACTTGGTTTGAGTGATGAAACTTCATTAAAGGCTTAGATTCAGCCTTTTAGCTCTCTTGATGACATGATTAAGCATGCCATTAAGGTGTAGAAGTAGATCAACAAAAGAAACAAGCATTATAGCTTATTCCATTGTTTTGTTTATTCTTAGAATCTCATAGGAGTTTCAAATTGTGCATATGGGGAGTTGTATCAAAAAGACACAAATGGAGGCTTAAACAACACCTATTGATGTGAATATAAAGAATCAATGGTTTCATTGACAAGGTTTTCGCCATTTTCAAGCTGATAGACATAAAAACGAATTTATGACTCTTCGAGATACAAATGAGAGTGAATAGAAGTGTTGAAGTGTAGTCAGAGGACTTTAATCTCTTAGAACTGTTTTGAGATGTCAAGAGCCACTACAAAGTGCCATTTTATGCTCTGTACTGGGTTGGAGTGATGAAACTTCATTAAAGGCTTAGATTAAGCCTTTTAGCTCTCTTGATGACATGATTAAGCATGCCATTATGCTGTAGAAGTAGTTCAACAAAAGAAACAAGCATTATAGCTTATTCCATAGTTTTGTTTATTCTTAGAATCTCATAGGAGTTCCAAATGGTGCATATAGGGAGTTGTATCAAGAAGACACAAATGGAGGCTTAAACAACACTTATTGATGTGAATATAAAGAATCAATGGTTTCATTGACAAGGTTTTCGCCATTTTCAAGCTGATAGACATAAAAACGGATTTATGACTCTTCGAGATAAAAATGAGAGTGAATAGAAGTGTTGAAGTGTAGTCAGACGACTTTAATATCTTAGAACTGTTTTGAGATGTCAAGAGCCACTACAAAGTGCCATTTTATGCTCTGTCTTTGGGTTTGAGTGATTAAACTTCATGAAAGCTTAGACTCAGCTTTTTAGCTCTCTTGATGACATGATTAAGCATGCCATTAAGCTGTAGAAGTAGATCAACGAAAGAAACAAGCATTATAGCTTATTCCATAGTTTTGTTTATTCTTAGAATCTCATAGGAGTTTCAAATTGTGCATATGGGGAGTTGTATCAAAAAGACACAAATGGAGGCTTAAACAACACCTATTGATATGAATATAAAGAATCAATGGTTTCATTGACAAGGTTTTCGCCATTTTCAAGCTGATGGACATAAAAAAGGATTTATGACTCTTCGAGATACAAATGAGAGTGAATAGAAGTGTTGAGGTGTAGTCAGAGGTCTTTAATCTCTTAGAACTGTTTTGAGATGTCAAGAGCCACTACAAAGTGCCAGTTTATGCTCTGTACTGGGTTTGAGTGATGAAACTTCATTAAAGGCTTAGATTCAGCCTTTTAGCTCTCTTGATGACATGATTAAGCATGCCATTAAGGTGTAGAAGTAGATCAACAAAAGAAACAAGCATTATAGCTTATTCCATAGTTTTATTCTTAGAATCTCATAGGAGTTTCAAATGGTGCATATAGGGAGTTGTATCAAGAAGACACAAATGGAGGCTTAAACAACACCTATTGATGTGAATATAAAGAATCAATGGTTTCATTGACAAGGTTTTCGCCATTTTCAAGCTGATAGACCTAAAAACGGATTTATGACTCTTCGAGATAAAAATGAGAGTGAATAGAAGTGTTGAAGTGTAGTCAGAGGACTTTAATCTCTTAGAACTGTTTTGAGATGTCAAGAGCCACTACAAAGTGCCATTTTATGTTCTGTATTGGGTTTGAGTGATGAAACTTCATTAAAGGATTAGATTCAGCCTTTTAGCTCTCTTGATGACATGATTAAGCATGCCATTAAGGTGTAGAAGTAGATCAACAAAAGAAACAAGCATTATAGCTTATTCCATAGTTTTATTTATTCTTAAAATCTCATAAATAGTTTCCAAATTGTGCATATGGGGAGTTGTATCAAAAGACAAAAATGGAGGTTTAAACCAACCTATTGATGTGAATATAAAGAATCAATGGTTTCATTGACAAGGTTTTCACCATTTTCAAGCTGATAGACCTAAAAAAGGATTTATGACTCTTCGAGATACAAATGAGAGTGAATAGAAGTGTTGAAGTGTAGTCGGAGGACTTTAATCTCTCCAACTGTTTTGAATTTTTCAAGAGCCACTTCAGAGTGCCATTGTTTGCTCTGTACTTGGTTTTGAGTGATGAAACTTCATTAAAGGCTTAGATTCAGCCTTTTAGCTCTCTTGATGACATGATTAAGCATGCCATTAAGGTGTAGAAGTAGATCAACAAAAGAAACAAGCATTATAGCTTATTCCATTGTTTTGTTTATTCTTAGAATCTCATAGGAGTTTCAAATTGTGCATATGGGGAGTTGTATCAAAAAGACACAAATGGAGGCTTAAACAACACCTATTGATGTGAATATAAAGAATCAATGGTTTCATTGACAAGGTTTTCGCCATTTTCAAGCTGATAGACATAAAAACGGATTTATGACTCTTCGAGATACAAATGAGAGTGAATAGAAGTGTTGAGGTGTAGTCAGAGGACTTTAATCTCTTAGAACTGTTTTGAGATGTCAAGAGCCACTACAAAGTGCCAGTTTATGCTCTGTACTGGGTTTGAGTGATGAAACTTCATTAAAGGCTTAGATTCAGCCTTTTAGCTCTCTTGATGACATGATTAAGCATGCCATTAAGGTGTAGAAGTAGATCAACGAAAGAAACAAGCATTATAGCTTATTCCATAGTTTTGTTTATTCTTAGAATCTCATAGGAGTTTCAAATTGTGCATATGGGGAGTTGTATCAAGAAGACACAAATGGAGGCTTAAGCAACACCTATTGATGTGAATATAAAGAATCAATGGTTTCATTGACAAGGTTTTCGCCATTTTCAAGCTATTACACCTAAATCGGATTTATGACTCTTCGAGATAAAAATGAGAGTGAATAGAAGTGTTGAAGTGTAGTCAGAGGACTTTAATCTCTTAGAACTGTTTTGAGATGTCAAGAGCCACTACAAAGTGCCATTTTATGTTCTGTATTGGGTTTGAGTGATGAAACTTCATTAAAGGATTAGATTCAGCCTTTTAGCTCTCTTGATGACATGATTAAGCATGCCATTAAGGTGTAGAAGTAGATCAACAAAAGAAACAAGCATTATAGCTTATTCCATAGTTTTATTTATTCTTAAAATCTCATAAATGTTTCAAATTGTGCATATGGGGAGTTGTATCAAAAAGACAAAAATGGAGGTTTAAACCAACCTATTGATGTGAATATAAAGAATCAATGGTTTCATTGACAAGGTTTTCGCCATTTTCAAGCTGATAGACCTAAAAAAGGATTTATGACTCTTCGAGATACAAATGAGAGTGAATAGAAGTGTTGAAGTGTAGTCAGAGGACTTTAATCTCTCACAACTGTTTTGAATTTTTCAAGAGCCACTTCAGAGTGCCATTGTTTGCTCTATACTTGGTTTGAGTGATGAAACTTCATTAAAGGCTTAGATTCAGCCTTTTAGCTCTCTTGATGACATGATTAAGCATGCCATTAAGGTGTAGAAGTAGATCAACAAAAGAAACAAGCATTATAGCTTATTCCATAGTTTTGTTTATTCTTAGAATCTCATAGGAGTTTCAAATTGTGCATATGGGGTTGTATCAAAAGACACAAATGGAGGCTTAAACAACACCTATTGATGTGAATATAAAGAATCAATGGTTTTCATTGACAAGGTTTTCGCCATTTTCAAGCTGATAGACATAAAAACGGAGTTATGACTCTTGAGATACAAATGAGAGTGAATAGAAGTGTTGAAGTGTAGTCGGAGGACTTTAATCTCTTAGAACTGTTTTTGAGATGTCAAGAGCCACTACAAAGTGCCATTTTATGCTCTGTCTTGGTTTGAGTGATAAAACTTCAATAAAGGCTTAGATTCAGCCTTTTTAGCTCTCTTGATGACATGATTAAGCATGCCATTAAGATGTAGAAAGTAGATCAACGAAAAGAAACAAGCATTATAGCTTATTCCATAGTTTTGTTTATTCTTAGAATCTCATAGGAGTTTCAAGTACTGTATACGGAGAGTTGTATCAACAGGACACAAATGGCGGCTTAAACAACACCTATTGATGTGGAGATAAAGAATCAATGGTTTCATTGACAAGGTTTTCGCCATGTTCAAGCGGATGGACAGAAAAAGGTATGTATGACGCGGCGAGATACAATTGAGAGTGAATAGAAGTGTTGAGGTGTAGTCAGAGGACTTTAATCTCTTAGAACTGTTTTGAGATGTCAAGAGCCACTACAAAGTGCCAGTTTAGGCTCTGTACTGGGTTTGAGTGATGAAACTTCATTAAAGGCTTAGATTCAGCCTTTTAGCTCTCTTGATGACATGATTAAGCATGACATTATGCTGTATAAGTAGATCAACGAAAGAAACAAGCATTATAGCTTATTCCATAGTTTTATTCTTAGAATCTCATAGGAGTTTCAAATGGTGCATATAGGGAGTTGTATCAAGAAGACACAAATGGAGGCTTAAACAACACCTATTGATGTGAATATAAAGAATCAATGGTTTCATTGACAAGGTTTTCGCCATTTTCAAGCTGATAGACCTAAAAACGGATTTATGACTCTTCGAGATAAAAATGAGAGTGAATAGAAGTGTTGAAGTGTAGTCAGAGGACTTTAATCTCTTAGAACTGTTTTGAGATGTCAAGAGCCACTACAAAGTGCCATTTTATGTTCTGTATTGGGTTTGAGTGATGAAACTTCATTAAAGGATTAGATTCAGCCTTTTAGCTCTCTTGATGACATGATTAAGCATGCCATTAAGGTGTAGAAGTAGATCAACAAAAGAAACAAGCATTATAGCTTATTCCATAGTTTTATTTATTCTTAAAATCTCATAAATGTTTCAAATTGTGCATATGGGGAGTTGTATCAAAAAGACACAAATGGAGGTTTAAACCAACCTATTGATGTGAATATAAAGAATCAATGGTTTCATTGACAAGGTTTTCGCCATTTTCAAGCTGATAGACCTAAAAAAAGATTTATGACTCTTCGAGATACAAATGAGAGTGAATAGAAGTGTTGAAGTGTAGTAAGAGGACTTTAATCTCTCACAACTGTTTTGAATTTTTCAAGAGCCACTTCAGAGTGCCATTGTTTGCTCTATACTTGGTTTGAGTGATGAAACTTCATTAAAGGCTTAGATTCAGCCTTTTACCTCTCTTGATGACATGATTAAGCATGCCATTAAGGTGTAGAAGTAGATCAACAAAAGAAACATGCATTATAGCTTATTCCATTGTTTTGTTTATTCTTAGAATCTCATAGGAGTTTCAAATTGTGCATATGGGGAGTTGTATCAAAAAGACACAAATGGAGGCTTAAACAACACATGATGATGTGAATATGATGGATCAATGCTTTCATTGAAAAGGATTTGGCCATTTTCAAGCTGATTCACATATAAACGGATTTATGACTCTTCGATACAAATGAGAGTTAATAGAAGTGTTGAGGTGTAGTCAGAGGACTTTAATCTCTTAGAACTGTTTTGAGATGTCAAGAGCCACTACAAAGTGCCAGTATATGCTCTGTACTGGGTTTGAGTGATGAAACTTCATTAAAGGCTTAGATTCAGCCTTTTAGCTCTCTTGATGACATGATTAAGCATGCCATTAAGGTGTAGAAGTAGATCAACAAAAGAAACAAGCATTATAGCTTATTCCATAGTTTTGTTTATTCTTAGAATCTCATAGGAGTTTCAAATTGTGCATATGGGGAGTTGTATCAAGAAGACACAAATGGAGGCTTAAACAACACCTATTGATGTGAATATAAAGAATCAATGGTTTCATTGACAAGGTTTTCGCCATTTTCAAGCTGATAGACCTAAAAACGGATTTATGACTCTTCGAGATAAAAATGAGAGTGAATAGAAGTGTTGAAGTGTAGTCAGAGGACTTTAATCTCTTAGAACTGTTTTGAGATGTCAAGAGCCACTACAAAGTGCCATTTTATGTTCTGTATTGGGTTTGAGTGATGAAACTTCATTAAAGGATTAGATTCAGCCTTTTAGCTCTCTTGATGACATGATTAAGCATGCCATTAAGGTGTAGAAGTAGATCAACAAAAGAAACAAGCATTATAGCTTATTCCATAGTTTTATTTATTCTTAAAATCTCATAAATGTTTCAAATTGTGCATATGGGGAGTTGTATCAAAAAGACAAAAATGGAGGTTTAAACCAACCTATTGATGTGAATATAAAGAATCAATGGTTTCATTGACAAGGTTTTTAGCCATTTTCAAGCTGATAGACCTAAAAAAGGATTTATGACTCTTGAGATACAAATGAGAGTGAATAGAAGTGTTGAAGTGTAGTCGAGAGGACTTTAATCTCTTAGAACTGTTTTGAATTTTTCAAGAGCCACTTAGAGTGCCATTGTTTGCTCTGTACTTGGTTTGAGTGATGAAACTTCATTAAAGGCTTAGATTCAGCCTTTTAGCTCTCTTGATGACATGATTAAGCATGCCATTAAGGTGTAGAAGTAGATCAACAAAAGAAACAAGCATTATAAGCTTATTCCATAGTTTTGTTTATTCTTAGAATCTCATAGGAGTTTCAAATTGTGCATATGGGGAGTTGTATCAAAAAGACACAAATGGAGGCTTAAACAACACCTATTGATGTGAATATAAAGAATCAATGGTTTCATTGACAAGGTTTTCGCCATTTTCAAGCTGATAGACATAAAAACGGATTTATGACTCTTCGAGATACAAATGAGAGTGAATAGAAGTGTTGAAGTGTAGTCAGAGGACTTTAATCTCTTAGAACTGTTTTGAGATGTCAAGAGCCACTACAAAGTGTCAGTTTATGCTCTGTACTGGGTTTGAGTGATAAAACTTCAATAAAGGCTTAGATTCAGCCTTTTAGCTCTCTTGATGACATGATTAAGCATGCCATTAAGATGTAGAAGTAGATCAACGAAAGAAACAAGCATTATAGCTTATTCCATAGTTTTGTTTATTCTTAGAATCTCATAGGAGTTTCAAATTGTGCATATGGGGAGTTGTATCAAAAAGACACAAATGGAGGCTTAAACAACACCTATTGATATGAATATAAAGAATCAATGGTTTCATTGACAAGGTTTTCGCCATTTTCAAGCTGATGGACATAAAAAAGGATTTATGACTCTTCGAGATACAAATGAGAGTGAATAGAAGTGTTGAGGTGTAGTCAGAGGACTTTAATCTCTTAGAACTGTTTTGAGATGTCAAGAGCCACTACAAAGTGCCGAGTTTAGGCTCTGTCTTTGGGTTTGAGTGATGAAACTTCATTAAAGGCTTAGATTCAGCCTTTTAGCTCTCTTGATGACATGATTAAGCATGACATTATGCTGTATAAGTAGATCAACGAAAGAAACAAGCATTATAGCTTATTCCATAGTTTGGTTAGTTCTTAGAATCTCATAAGAGTTTCAAATGGTGCATATAGGGAGTTGTATCAAGAAGACACAAATGGAGGCTTAAACAACACCTATTGATGTGAATATAAAGAATCAATGGTTTTCATTGACAAGGTTTCGCCATTTTCAAGCTGATAGACCTAAAAACGGATTTATGACTCTTGAGATAAAAATGAGAGTGAATAGAAGTGTTGAAGTGTAGTCGGAGGACTTTAATCTCTTAGAACTGTTTTGAGATGTCAAGAGCCACTACAAAGTGCCATTTTATGTTCTGTATTGGGTTTGAGTGATGAAACTTCATTAAAGGATTAGATTCAGCCTTTTAGCTCTCTTGATGACATGATTAAGCATGCCATTAAGCTGTAAGTAGATCAACAAAAACAAGCATTATAGCTTATTCCTTAGTTTTATTTATTCTTAAAATCTCATAAATGTTTCAAATTGTGCATATGGGGAGTTGTATCAAAAAGACAAAAATGGAGGTTTAAACCAACCTATTGATGTGAATATAAAAGAATCAATGGTTTTCATTGACAAGGTTTTCGCCATTTTCAAGCTGATAGACCTAAAAAGGATTTATGACTCTTGAGATACAAATGAGAGTGAATAGAAGTGTTGAAGTGTAGTCGAGAGGACTTTAATCTCTACAACTGTTTTGAATTTTTTCAAGAGCCACTTCAGAGTGCCATTGTTTGCTCTGTACTTGGTTTGAGTGATGAAACTTCATTAAAGGCTTAGATTCAGCCTTTTAGCTCTCTTGATGACATGATTAAGCATGCCATTAAGGTGTAGAAGTAGATCAACAAAAGAAACAAGCATTATAGCTTATTCCATTGTTTTGTTTATTCTTAGAATCTCATAGGAGTTTCAAATTGTGCATATGGGGAGTTGTATCAAGAAGACACAAATGGAGGCTTAAACAACACTTATTGATGTGAATATAAAGAATCAATGGTTTCATTGACAAGGTTTTCGCCATTTTCAAGCTGATAGACCTAAAAACGGATTTATGACTCTTCGAGATAAAAATGAGAGTGAATAGAAGTGTTGAAGTGTAGTCAGAGGACTTTAATCTCTTAGAACTGTTTTGAGATGTCAAGAGCCACTACAAAGTGCCATTTTATGTTCTGTATTGGGTTTGAGTGATGAAACTTCATTAAAGGATTAGATTCAGCCTTTTAGCTCTCTTGATGACATGATTAAGCATGCCATTAAGGTGTAGAAGTAGATCAACAAAAAGAAACAAGCATTATAGCTTATTCCTTAGTTTTATTTATTCTTAAAATCTCATAAATGTTTCAAATTGTGCATATGGGGAGTTGTATCAAAAGACAAAATGGAGGTTTAAACCAACCTATTGATGTGAATATAAAGAATCAATGGTTTCATTGACAAGGTTTTCGCCATTTTCAAGCTGATAGACCTAAAAAAGGGATTTATGACTCTTGAGATACAAATGAGAGTGAATAGAAGTGTTGAAGTGTAGTCGAGAGGACTTTAATCTCTCCTAACTGTTTTGAATTTTTCAAGAGCCACTTCAGAGTGCCATTGTTTGCTCTGTACTTGGTTTGAGTGATGAAACTTCATTAAAGGCTTAGATTCAGCCTTTTAGCTCTCTTGATGACATGATTAAGCATGCCATTAAGGTGTAGAAGTAGATCAACAAAAGGAAACAAGCATTATAGCTTATTCCATTGTTATGTTTATTCTTAGAATCTCCTAGGAGTTTCAAATTGTGCATATGGGGAGTTGTATCAAAAGACACAAATGGAGGCTTAAACAACACCTATTGATGTGAATATAAAAGAATCAATGGTTTTCATTGACAAGGTTTTCGCCATTTTCAGCTGATAGACATAAAAAGGATTTATGACTCTTGAGATACAAATGAGAGTGAATAGAAGTGTTGAAGTGTAGTCGGAGGACTTTAATCTCTTAGAACTGTTTTGAGATGTCAAGAGCCACTACAAAGTGTCAGTTTATGCTCTGTACTGGGTTTGAGTGATAAAACTTCAATAAAGGCTTAGATTCAGCCTTTTAGCTCTCTTGATGACATGATTAAGCATGCCATTAAGATGTAGAAGTAGATCAACGAAAGAAACAAGCATTATAGCTTATTCCATAGTTTTGTTTATTCTTAGAATCTCATAGGAGTTTCAAATTGTGCATATGGGGAGTTGTATCAAAAAGACACAAATGGAGGCTTAAACAACACCTATTGATATGAATATAAAGAATCAATGGTTTCATTGACAAGGTTTTCGCCATTTTCAAGCTGATGGACATAAAAAAGGATTTATGACTCTTCGAGATACAAATGAGAGTGAATAGAAGTGTTGAGGTGTAGTCAGAGGACTTTAATCTCTTAGAACTGTTTTGAGATGTCAAGAGCCACTACAAAGTGCCAGTTTAGGCTCTGTACTGGGTTTGAGTGATGAAACTTCATTAAAGGCTTAGATTCAGCCTTTTAGCTCTCTTGATGACATGATTAAGCATGACATTATGCTGTATAAGTAGATCAACGAAAGAAACAAGCATTATAGCTTATTCCATAGTTTTATTCTTAGAATCTCATAGGAGTTTCAAATGGTGCATATAGGGAGTTGTATCAAGAAGACACAAATGGAGGCTTAAACAACACCTATTGATGTGAATATAAAGAATCAATGGTTTCATTGACAAGGTTTTCGCCATTTTCAAGCTGATAGACCTAAAAACGGATTTATGACTCTTCGAGATAAAAATGAGAGTGAATAGAAGTGTTGAAGTGTAATCAGAGGACTTTAATCTCTTAGAACTGTTTTGAGATGTCAAGAGCCACTACAAAGTGCCATTTTATGTTCTGTATTGGGTTTGAGTGATGAAACTTCATTAAAGGATTAGATTCAGCCTTTTAGCTCTCTTGATGACATGATTAAGCATGCCATTAAGGTGTAGAAGTAGATCAACAAAAGAAACAAGCATTATAGCTTATTCCTTAGTTTTATTTATTCTTAAAATCTCATAAATGTTTCAAATTGTGCATATGGGGAGTTGTATCAAAAAGACAAAAATGGAGGTTTAAACCAACCTATTGATGTGAATATAAAGAATCAATGGTTTCATTGACAAGGTTTTCGCCATTTTCAAGCTGATAGACCTAAAAAAGGATTTATGACTCTTGAGATACAAATGAGAGTGAATAGAAGTGTTGAAGTGTAGTCGAGAGGACTTTAATCTCTCGACTGTTTTGAATTTTTCAAGAGCCACTTGAGTGCCATTGTTTGCTCTGTACTTGGTTTGAGTGATGAAACTTCATTAAAGGCTTAGATTCAGCCTTTTAGCTCTCTTGATGACATGATTAAGCATGCCATTAAGGTGTAGAAGTAGATCAACAAAAGAAACAAGCATTATAGCTTATTCCATTGTTTTGTTTATTCTTAGAATCTCATAGGAGTTTCAAATTGTGCATATGGGGAGTTGTATCAAAAAGACACAAATGGAGGCTTAAACAACACCTATTGATGTGAATATAAAGAATCAATGGTTTCATTGACAAGGTTTTCGCCATTTTCAAGCTGATAGACATAAAAACGGATTTATGACTCTTCGAGATACAAATGAGAGTGAATAGAAGTGTTGAAGTGTAGTCAGAGGACTTTAATCTCTTAGAACTGTTTTGAGATGTCAAGAGCCACTACAAAGTGTCTGTTTATGCTCTGTACTGGGTTTGAGTGATAAAACTTCAATAAAGGCTTAGATTCAGCCTTTTAGCTCTCTTGATGACATGATTAAGCATGCCATTAAGATGTAGAAGTAGATCAACGAAAGAAACAAGCATTATAGCTTATTCCATAGTTTTGTTTATTCTTAGAATCTCATAGGAGTTTCAAATTGTGCATATGGGGAGTTGTATCAAAAAGACACAAATGGAGGCTTAAACAACACCTATTGATATGAATATAAAGAATCAATGGTTTCATTGACAAGGTTTTCGCCATTTTCAAGCTGATGGACATAAAAAAGGATTTATGACTCTTCTAGATACAAATGAGAGTGAATAGAAGTGTTGAGGTGTAGTCAGAGGACTTTAATCTCTTAGAACTGTTTTGAGATGTCAAGAGCCACTACAAAGTGGCAGTTTAGGCTCTGTCTTTGGGTGTGAGTGATGAAACTTCATTAAAGGCTTAGATTCAGCCTTTTAGCTCTCTTGATGACATGATTAAGCATGACATTATGCTGTATAAGTAGATCAACGAAAGAAACAAGCATTATAGCTTATTCCATAGTTTTATTCTTAGAATCTCATAGGAGTTTCAAATGGTGCATATAGGGAGTTGTATCAAGAAGACACAAATGGAGGCTTAAACAACACCTATTGATGTGAATATAAAGAATCAATGGTTTCATTGACAAGGTTTTCGCCATTTTCAAGCTGATAGACCTAAAACGGATTTATGACTCTTGAGATAAAATGAGAGTGAATAGAAGTGGTGAAGTGTAATCAGAGGACTTTAATCTCTTAGAACTGTTTTGAGATGTCAAGAGCCACTACAAAGTGCCATTTTATGTTCTGTATTGGGTTTGAGTGATGAAACTTCATTAAAGGATTAGATTCAGCCTTTTAGCTCTCTTGATGACATGATTAAGCATGCCATTAAGGTGTAGAAGTAGATCAACAAAAGAAACAAGCATTATAGCTTATTCCTTAGTTTTATTTATTCTTAAAATCTCATAAATGTTTCAAATTGTGCATAGGGGGAGTTGTATCAAAAAGACAAAAATGGAGGTTTAAACCAACCTATTGATGTGAATATAAAGAATCAATGGTTTCATTGACAAGGTTTTCGCCATTTTCAAGCTGATAGACCTAAAAAAGGATTTATGACTCTTCGAGATACAAATGAGAGTGAATAGAAGTGTTGAAGTGTAGTCAGAGGACTTTAATCTCTCACAACTGTTTTGAATTTTTCAAGAGCCACTTGAGTGCCATTGTTTGCTCTGTACTTGGTTTGAGTGATGAAACTTCATTAAAGGCTTAGATTCAGCCTTTTAGCTCTCTTGATGACATGATTAAGCATGCCATTAAGGTGTAGAAGTAGATCAACAAAAGAAACAAGCATTATAAGCTTATTCCATTGTTTTGTTTATTCTTAGAATCTCATAGGAGTTTCAAATTGTGCATATGGGGAGTTGTATCAAAAAGACACAAATGGAGGCTTAAACAACACCTATTGATGTGAATATAAAGAATCAATGGTTTCATTGACAAGGTTTTCGCCATTTTCAAGCTGATAGACATAAAAACGGATTTATGACTCTTCGAGATACAAATGAGAGTGAATAGAAGTGTTGAAGTGTAGTCAGAGGACTTTAATCTCTTAGAACTGTTTTGAGATGTCAAGAGCCACTACAAAGTGCCATTTTATGCTCTGTCTTTGGGTTTGAGTGATAAAACTTCAATAAAGGCTTAGATTCAGCCTTTTAGCTCTCTTGATGACATGATTAAGCATGCCATTAAGATGTAGAAGTAGATCAACGAAAGAAACAAGCATTATAGCTTATTCCATAGTTTTGTTTATTCTTAGAATCTCATAGGAGTTTCAAATTGTGCATATGGGGAGTTGTATCAAAAAGACACAAATGGAGGCTTAAACAACACCTATTGATATGAATATAAAGAATCAATGGTTTCATTGACAAGGTTTTCGCCATTTTCAAGCTGATGGACATAAAAAGGATTTATGACTCTTGAGATACAAAAGAGAGTGGAAAGAAGTGTTGAGGTGTAGTCAGAGGACTTTAATCTCTTAGAACTGTTTTGAGATGTCAAGAGCCACTACAAAGTGCCAGTTTAGGCTCTGTACTGGGTTTGAGTGATGAAACTTCATTAAAGGCTTAGATTCAGCCTTTTAGCTCTCTTGATGACATGATTAAGCATGACATTATGCTGTATAAGTAGATCAACGAAAGAAACAAGCATTATAGCTTATTCCATAGTTTTATTCTTAGAATCTCATAGGAGTTTCAAATGGTGCATATAGGGAGTTGTATCAAGAAGACACAAATGGAGGCTTAAACAACACCTATTGATGTGAATATAAAGAATCAATGGTTTCATTGACAAGGTTTTCGCCATTTTCAAGCTGATAGACCTAAAAACGGATTTATGACTCTTCGAGATAAAAATGAGAGTGAATAGAAGTGTTGAAGTGTAGTCAGAGGACTTTAATCTCTTAGAACTGTTTTGAGATGTCAAGAGCCACTACAAAGTGCCATTTTATGTTCATTGGGTTTGAGTGATGAAACTTCAATAAAGGATCAGATTCAGCCTTTTAGCTCTCTTGATGACATGATTAAGCATGCCATTAAGGTGTAGAAGTAGATCAACAAAAGAAACAAGCATTATAGCTTATTCCTTAGTTTTATTTATTCTTAAAATCTCATAAATGTTTCAAATTGTGCATATGGGGAGTTGTATCAAAAAGGCAAAAATGGAGGTTTAAACCAACCTATGGATGTGAATATAAAGAATCAATGGTTTCATTTACAAGGTGTTCGCCATTTTCAAGCTGATAGACCTAAAAAGGATTTATGACTCTTCGAGATACAAATGAGAGTGAATAGAAGTGTTGAAGTGTAGTCAGAGGACTTTAATCTCTCACAACTGTTTTGAATTTTTCAAGAGCCACTTCAGAGTGCCATTGTTTGCTCTGTACTTGGTTTGAGTGATGAAACTTCATTAAAGGCTTAGATTCAGCCTTTTAGCTCTCTTGATGACATGATTAAGCATGCCATTAAGGTGTAGAAGTAGATCAACAAAAGAAACAAGCATTATAGCTTATTCCATTGTTTTGTTTATTCTTAGAATCTCATAGGAGTTTCAAATTGTGCATATGGGGAGTTGTATCAAAAAGACACAAATGGAGGCTTAAACAACACCTATTGATGTGAATATAAAGAATCAATGGTTTCATTGACAAGGTTTTCGCCATTTTCAAGCTGATAGACATAAAAACGGATTTATGACTCTTCGAGATACAAATGAGAGTGAATAGAAGTGTTGAAGTGTAGTCAGAGGACTTTAATCTCTTAGAACTGTTTTGAGATGTCAAGAGCCACTACAAAGTGTCAGTTTATGCTCTGTACTGGGTTTGAGTGATAAAACTTCAATAAAGGCTTAGATTCAGCCTTTTAGCTCTCTTGATGACATGATTAAGCATGCCATTAAGATGTAGAAGTAGATCAACGAAAGAAACAAGCATTATAGCTTATTCCATAGTTTTGTTTATTCTTAGAATCTCATAGGAGTTTCAAATTGTGCATATGGGGAGTTGTATCAAAAAGACACAAATGGAGGCTTAAACAACACCTATTGATATGAATATAAAGAATCAATGGTTTCATTGACAAGGTTTTCGCCATTTTCAAGCTGATGGACATAAAAAAGGATTTATGACTCTTCTAGATACAAATGAGAGTGAATAGAAGTGTTGAGGTGTAGTCAGAGGACTTTAATCTCTTAGAACTGTTTTGAGATGTCAAGAGCCACTACAAAGTGCCAGTTTAGGCTCTGTACTGGGTTTGAGTGATGAAACTTCATTAAAGGCTTAGATTCAGCCTTTTAGCTCTCTTGATGACATGATTAAGCATGACATTATGCTGTATAAGTAGATCAACGAAAGAAACAAGCATTATAGCTTATTCCATAGTTTTATTCTTAGAATCTCATAGGAGTTTCAAATGGTGCATATAGGGAGTTGTATCAAGAAGACACAAATGGAGGCTTAAACAACACCTATTGATGTGAATATAAAGAATCAATGGTTTCATTGACAAGGTTTTCGCCATTTTCAAGCTGATAGACCTAAAAACGGATTTATGACTCTTCGAGATAAAAATGAGAGTGAATAGAAGTGTTGAAGTGTAGTCAGAGGACTTTAATCTCTTAGAACTGTTTTGAGATGTCAAGAGCCACTACAAAGTGCCATTTTATGTTCTGTATTGGGTTTGAGTGATGAAAGTTCATTAAAGGATTAGATTCAGCCTTTTAGCTCTCTTGATGACATGATTAAGCATGCCATTAAGGTGTAGAAGTAGATCAACAAAAGAAACAAGCATTATAGCTTATTCCTTAGTTTTATTTATTCTTAAAATCTCATAAATGTTTCAAATTGTGCATATGGGGAGTTGTATCAAAAAGACAAAAATGGAGGTTTAAACCAACCTATTGATGTGAATATAAAGAATCAATGGTTTCATTGACAAGGTTTTCGCCATTTTCAAGCTGATAGACCTAAAAAAGGATTTATGACTCTTCGAGATACAAATGAGAGTGAATAGAAGTGTTGAAGTGTAGTCAGAGGACTTTAATCTCTCACAACTGTTTTGAATTTTTCAAGAGCCACTTCAGAGTGCCATTGTTTGCTCTGTACTTGGTTTGAGTGATGAAACTTCATTAAAGGCTTAGATTCAGCCTTTTAGCTCTCTTGATGACATGATTAAGCATGCCATTAAGGTGTAGAAGTAGATCAACAAAAGAAACAAGCATTATAGCTTATTCCATTGTTTTGTTTATTCTTAGAATCTCATAGGAGTTTCAAATTGTGCATATGGGGAGTTGTATCAAAAAGACACAAATGGAGGCTTAAACAACACCTATTGATGTGAATATAAAGAATCAATGGTTTCATTGACAAGGTTTTCGCCATTTTCAAGCTGATAGACATAAAAACGAATTTATGACTCTTCGAGATACAAATGAGAGTGAATAGAAGTGTTGAAGTGTAGTCAAAGGAGGTGAATCTCTTACAACTGCTTTGAGATGTTCAAGAGCCACAACAGAGAGCCAGTTTATGCTCTGTACTGGGTTTGAGTGATAAAACTTCAATAAAGGCTTAGATTCAGCCTTTTAGCTCTCTTGATGACATGATTAAGCATGCCATTAAGATGTAGAAATAGATCAACGAAAGAAACAAGCATTATAGCTTATTCCATAGTTTTGTTTATTCTTAGAATCTCATAGGAGTTTCAAATTGTGCATATGGGGAGTTGTATCAAAAGACACAAATGGAGGCTTAAACAACACCTATTGATATGAATATAAAGAATCAATGGTTTTCATTGACAAGGTTTTCGCCATTTTCAAGCTGATGGACATAAAAAGGAGTTTATGACTCTTGAGATACAAATGAGAGTGAATAGAAGTGTTGAGGTGTAGTCAGAGGACTTTAATCTCTTAGAACTGTTTTGAGATGTCAAGACCCACTACAAAGTGCCAGTTTAGGCTCTGTATCTTGGGTTTGAGTGATGAAACTTCATTAAAGGCTTAGATTCAGCCTTGTAGCTCTCTTGATGACATGATTAAGCATGACATTGTGCTGTATAAGTAGATCAACAAAAGAAACAAGCATTATAGCTTATTCCATAGTTTTATTCTTAGAATCTCATAGGAGTTTCAAATGGTGCATATAGGGAGTTGTATCAAGAAGACACAAATGGAGGCTTAAACAACACCTATTGATGTGAATATAAAGAATCAATGGTTTCATTGACAAGGTTTTCGCCATTTTCAAGCTGATAGACCTAAAAACGGATTTATGACTCTTCGAGATAAAAATGAGAGTGAATAGAAGTGTTGAAGTGTAGTCAGAGGACTTTAATCTCTTAGAACTGTTTTGAGATGTCAAGAGCCACTACAAAGTGCCATTTTATGTTCTGTATTGGGTTTGAGTGATGAAACTTCATTAAAGGATTAGATTCAGCCTTTTAGCTCTCTTGATGACATGATTAAGCATGCCATTAAGGTGTAGAAGTAGATCAACAAAAGAAACAAGCATTATAGCTTATTCCTTAGTTTTATTTATTCTTAAAATCTCATAAATGTTTCAAATTGTGCATATGGGGAGTTGTATCAAGAAGACACATATGGAAGTTTAAACAACACTTATTGATGTGAATATGAAGAATCAATGGTTTCATTGACAAGGTTTTCGCCATTTTCAAGTGATAGACCTAAAAAAGGATTTATGACTCTTGAGATACAAATGAGAGTGTATAGAAGTTTTGAAGTGTAGTCAGAGGACTTTAATCTCTCCACAACTGTTTTGAATTTTACCATAGCCACTTGAGAGTGCCATTATTTGCTCAGTACATAAGTTGAGTGAGGAAACTTCATTGAGGGCTTGGATTCGGCCGTGTAGCGCTCTTGATGTCATGATTAGGCATGCGATTAAGGTGTAGAGGTAGATCAACAAAAGAAACAAGCATTATAGCTTATTCCATAGTTTTGTTTATTCTTAGAATCTCATAGGAGTTTCAAATTATGCATATGGGGAGTTGTATCAAAAACACAAATGGAGGCTTAAACAACACCTATTGATGTGAATATAAAGAATCAATGGTTTCATTGACAAGGTTTTCGCAATTTTCAATCTGATAGACATAAAAACGGATTTATGACTCTTCGAGATACAAATGAGAGTGAATAGAAGTGTTGAGGTGTAGTCAGAGGACTTTAATCTCTTAGAACTGTTTTGAGATGTCAAGAGCCACTACAAAGTGCCATTTTATGTTCTGTATTGGGTTTGAGTGATGAAACTTCATTAAAGGATTAGATTCAGCCTTTTACCTCTCTTGATGACATGATTAAGCATGCCATTAAGGTGTAGAAATAGATCAACAAAAGAAACAAGCATTATAGCTTATTCCATAGTTTTATTTATTCTTAAAATCTCATAAAAGTTTCAAATTGTGCATATGGGGAGTTGTATCAAAAAAGACAAAAATGGAGGGTAAAACAAACCTATTGATGTGAATATAAAGAATCAATGGTTTCATTGACAAGGTTTTCGCCATTTTCAAGCTGATAGACCTAAAAAAGGATTTATGACTCTTGAGATACAAATGAGAGTGAATAGAAGTGTTGAAGTGTAGTCGGGAGGACTTTAATCTCTCCAGACTGTTTTGAATTTTTCAAGAGCCACTTCAGAGTGCCATTGTTTGCTCTGTACTTGGTTTGAGTGATGAAACTTCATTAAAGGCTTAGATTCAGCCTTTTAGCTCTCTTGATGACATGATTAAGCATGCCATTAAGGTGTAGAAGTAGATCAACGAAAGAAACAAGCATTATAGCTTATTCCATAGTTTTGTTTATTCTTAGAATCTCATAGGAGTTTCAAATTGTGCATATGGGGAGTTGTATCAAGAAGACACAAATGGAGGCTTAAGCAACACCTATTGATGTGAATATAAAGAATCAATGGTTTCATTGACAAGGTTTTCGCCATTTTCAAGCTGATAGACCTAAAAAAGGATTTATGACTCTTCGAGATACAAATGAGAGTGAATAGAAGTGTTGAAGTGTAGTCAGAGGACTTTAATCTCTCACAACTGTTTTGAATTTTTCAAGAGCCACTTCAGAGTGCCATTGTTTGCTCTGTACTTGGTTTGAGTGATGAAACTTCATTAAAGGCTTAGATTCAGCCTTTTAGCTCTCTTGATGACATGATTAAGCATGCCATTAAGGTGTAGAAGTAGATCAACAAAAGAAACAAGCATTATAGCTTATTCCATTGTTTTGTTTATTCTTAGAATCTCATAGGAGTTTCAAATTGTGCATATGGGGAGTTGTATCAAAAAGACACAAATGGAGGTTTAAACAACACCTATTGATGTGAATATAAAGAATCAATGGTTTCATTGACAAGGTTTTCGCCATTTTCAAGCTGATAGACATAAAAACGGATTTATGACTCTTCGAGATACAAATGAGAGTGAATAGAAGTGTTGAAGTGTAGTCAGAGGACTTTAATCTCTTAGAACTGTTTTGAGATGTCAAGAGCCACTACAAAGTGTCAGTTTATGCTCTGTACTGGGTTTGAGTGATAAAACTTCAATAAAGGCTTAGATTCAGCCTTTTAGCTCTCTTGATGACATGATTAAGCATGCCATTAAGATGTAGAAGTAGATCAACGAAAGAAACAAGCATTATAGCTTATTCCATAGTTTTGTTTATTCTTAGAATCTCATAGGAGTTTCAAATTGTGCATATGGGGAGTTGTATCAAAAAGACACAAATGGAGGCTTAAACAACACCTATTGATATGAATATAAAGAATCAATGGTTTCATTGACAAGGTTTTCGCCATTTTCAAGCTGATGGACATAAAAAAGGATTTATGACTCTTCGAGATACAAATGAGAGTGAATAGAAGTGTTGAGGTGTAGTCAGAGGACTTTAATCTCTTAGAACTGTTTTGAGATGTCAAGAGCCACTACAAAGTGCCAGTTTAGGCTCTGTACTGGGTTTGAGTGATGAAACTTCATTAAAGGCTTAGATTCAGCCTTTTAGCTCTCTTGATGACATGATTAAGCATGACATTATGCTGTATAAGTAGATCAACGAAAGAAACAAGCATTATAGCTTATTCCATAGTTTTATTCTTAGAATCTCATAGGAGTTTCAAATGGTGCATATAGGGAGTTGTATCAAGAAGACACAAATGGAGGCTTAAACAACACCTATTGATGTGAATATAAAGAATCAATGGTTTCATTGACAAGGTTTTCGCCATTTTCAAGCTGATAGACCTAAAACGGATTTATGACTCTTGAGATAAAAATGAGAGTGAATAGAAGTGTTGAAGTGTAGTCAGAGGACTTTAATCTCTTAGAACTGTTTTGAGATGTCAAGAGCCACTACAAAGTGCCATTTTATGTTCTGTATTGGGTTTGAGTGATGAAACTTCATTAAAGGATTAGATTCAGCCTTTTAGCTCTCTTGATGACATGATTAAGCATGCCATTAAGGTGTAGAAGTAGATCAACAAAAGAAACAAGCATTATAGCTTATTCCTTAGTTTTATTTATTCTTAAAATCTCATAAATGTTTCAAATTGTGCATATGGGGAGTTGTATCAAAAAGACAAAAATGGAGGTTTAAACCAACCTATTGATGTGAATATAAAGAATCAATGGTTTCATTGACAAGGATTTGACCATTTTAAAGCTAAGAATCCCAAAAACAGAGTTATGACCCTTCAAGATACAAATGAGAGTGAATAGAAGTGTTGAAGTGTAGTCAGAGGACTTTAATCTCTCACAACTGTTTTGAATTTTTCAAGAGCCACTTCAGAGTGCCATTGTTTGCTCTGTACTTGGTTTGAGTGATGAAACTTCATTAAAGGCTTAGATTCAGCCTTTTAGCTCTCTTGATGACATGATTAAGCATGCCATTAAGGTGTAGAAGTAGATCAACAAAAGAAACAAGCATTATAGCTTATTCCATAGTTTTGTTTATTCTTAGAATCTCATAGGAGTTTCAAATTGTGCATATGGGGAGTTGTATCAAAAAGACACAAATGGAGGCTTAAACAACACCTATTGATGTGAATATAAAGAATCAATGGTTTCATTGACAAGGTTTTCGCAATTTTCAATCTGATAGACATAAAAACGGATTTATGACTCTTCGAGATACAAATGAGAGTGAATAGAAGTGTTGAGGTGTAGTCAGAGGACTTTAATCTCTTAGAACTGTTTTGAGATGTCAAGAGCCACTACAAAGTGCCATTTTATGTTCTGTATTGGGTTTGAGTGATGAAACTTCATTAAAGGATTAGATTCAGCCTTTTACCTCTCTTGATGACATGATTAAGCATGCCATTAAGGTGTAGAAGTAGATCAACAAAAGAAACAAGCATTATAGCTTATTCCATAGTTTTATTTATTCTTAAAATCTCATAAATGTTTCAAATTGTGCATATGGGGAGTTGTATCAAAAAGACAAAAATGGAGGTTTAAACCAACCTATTGATGTGAATATAAAGAATCAATGGTTTCATTGACAAGGTTTTCGCCATTTTCAAGCTGATAGACCTAAAAAAGGATTTATGACTCTTCGAGATACAAATGAGAGTGAATAGAAGTGTTGAAGTGTAGTCTGAGGACTTTAATCTCTCACAACTGTTTTGAATTTTTCAAGAGCCACTTCAGAGTGCCATTGTTTGCTCTGTACTTGGTTTGAGTGATGAAACTTCATTAAAGGCTTAGATTCAGCCTTTTAGCTCTCTTGATGACATGATTAAGCATGCCATTAAGGTGTAGAAGTAGATCAACGAAAGAAACAAGCATTATAGCTTATTCCATAGTTTTGTTTATTCTTAGAATCTCATAGGAGTTTCAAATTGTGCATATGGGGAGTTGTATCAAGAAGACACAAATGGAGGCTTAAGCAACACCTATTGATGTGAATATAAAGAATCAATGGTTTCATTGACAAGGTTTTCGCCATTTTCAAGCTGATAGACCTAAAAACGGATTTATGACTCTTCGAGATAAAAATGAGAGTGAATAGAAGTGTTGAAGTGTAGTCAGAGGACTTTAATCTCTTAGAACTGTTTTGAGATGTCAAGAGCCACTACAAAGTGCCATTTTATGTTCTGTATTGGGTTTGAGTGATGAAACTTCATTAAAGGATTAGATTCAGCCTTTTAGCTCTCTTGATGACATGATTAAGCATGCCATTAAGGTGTAGAAGTAGATCAACAAAAGAAACAAGCATTATAGCTTATTCCATAGTTTTATTTATTCTTAAAATCTCATAAATGTTTCAAATTGTGCATATGGGGAGTTGTATCAAAAAGACAAAAATGGAGGTTTAAACCAACCTATTGATGTGAATATAAAGAATCAATGGTTTCATTGACAAGGTTTTCGCCATTTTCAAGCTGATAGACCTAAAAAAGGATTTATGACTCTTCGAGATACAAATGAGAGTGAATAGAAGTGTTGAAGTGTAGTCAGAGGACTTTAATCGCTCACAACTGTTTTGAATTTTTCAAGAGCCACTTCAGAGTGCCATTGTTTGCTCTGTACTTGGTTTGAGTGATGAAACTTCATTAAAGGCTTAGATTCAGCCTTTTAGCTCTCTTGATGACATGATTAAGCATGCCATTAAGGTGTAGAAGTAGATCAACAAAAGAAACAAGCATTATAGCTTATTCCATTGTTTTGTTTATTCTTAGAATCTCATAGGAGTTTCAAATTGTGCATATGGGGAGTTGTATCAAGAAGACACAAATGGAGGCTTAAACAACACTTATTGATGTGAATATAAAGAATCAATGGTTTCATTGACAAGGTTTTCGCCATTTTCAAGCTGATAGACATAAAAACGGATTTATGACTCTTCGAGATAAAAATGAGAGTGAATAGAAGTGTTGAAGTGTAGTCAGACGACTTTAATATCTTAGAACTGTTTTGAGATGTCAAGAGCCACTACAAAGTGCCATTTTATGCTCTGTACTGGGTTTGAGTGATTAAACTTCAGTAAAGGCTTAGATTCAGCTTTTTAGCTCTCTTGATGACATGATTAAGCATGCCATTAAGCTGTAGAAGTAGATCAACGAAAGAAACAAGCATTATAGCTTATTCCATAGTTTTGTTTATTCTTAGAATCTCATAGGAGTTTCAAAATGTGCATATGGGGAGTTGTATCAAAAAGACACAAATGGAGGCTTAAACAACATTTATTGATGTGAATATAAAGAATCAATGGTTTCATTGACAAGGTTTTCGCCATTTTCAAGCTGATAGACCTAAAAAAGGATATATGACTCTTCGAGATACAAATGAGAGTGAATAGAAGTGTTGAAGTGTTGAAGTGTAGTCTAAGGACTTTAATCTCTCACAACTGTTTTGAATTTTTCAAAAGCCACTTCAGAGTGCCATTGTTTGCTCTGTACTTTGTTTGAGTGATGAAACTTCATTAAAGGCTTAGATTCAGCCTTTTAGCTCCCTTGATGACATGATTAACCATGCCATTAAGGTGTAGAAGTAGATCAACAAAAGAAACAAGCATTATAGCTTATTCCATAGTTTTGTTTGTTCTTAGAATCTCATAGGAGTTTCAAATTGTGCATATGGGGAGTTGTATCAAAAAGACACAAATGGAGGCTTAAACAACACCTATTGATGTGAATATAAAGAATCAATGGTTTCATTGACAAGGTTTTCGCCATTTTCAAGCTGATAGACATAAAAACGGATTTATGACTCTTCGAGATACAAATGAGAGTGAATAGAAGTGTTGAAGTGTAGTCAGAGGACTTTAATCTCTTAGAACTGTTTTGAGATGTCAAGAGCCATTACAAAGTGCCATTTTATGCTCTGTACTGGGTTTGAGTGATGAAACTTCATTAAAGGCTTAGATAAGCCTTTTAGCTCTCTTGATGACATGATTAAGCATGCCATTATGCTGTAGAAGTAGATCAACAAAAGAAACAAGCATTATAGCTTATTCCATAGTTTTGTTTATTCTTAGAATCTCATAGGAGTTCCAAATGGTGCATATAGGGAGTTGTATCAAGAAGACACAAATGGAGGCTTAAACAACACTTATTGATGTGAATATAAAGAATCAATGGTTTCATTGACAAGGTTTTCGCCATTTTCAAGCTGATAGACATAAAAACGGATTTATGACTCTTCGAGATAAAAATGAGAGTGAACAGAAGTGTTGAAGTGTAGTCAGACGACTTTAATATCTTAGAACTGTTTTGAGATGTCAAGAGCCACTACAAAGTGCCATTTTATGCTCTGTACTAGGTTTGAGTGATTAAACTTCAGTAAAGGCTTAGATTCAGCGTTTTAGCTCTCTTGATGACATGATTAAGCATGCCATTAATCTGTAGAAGTAGATCAACGAAAGAAACAAGCATTATAGCTTATTCCATAGTTTTGTTTATTCTTAGAATCTCATAGGAGTTTCAAAATGTGCATATGGGGAGTTGTATCAAAAAGACACAAATGGAGGCTTAAACAACACTTATTGATGTGAATATAAAGAATCAATGGTTTCATTGACAAGGTTTTCGCCATTTTCAAGCTGATAGACATAAAAACGGATTTATGACTCTTCGAGATAAAAATGAGACTGAATAGAAGTGTTGAAGTGTAGTCAGACGACTTTAATATCTTAGAACTGTTTTGAGATGTCAAGAGCCACTACAAAGTGCCATTTTATGCTCTGTACTGGGTTTGAGTGATTAAACTTCAGTAAAGGCTTAGATTCAACTTTTTAGCTCTCTTGATGACATGATTAAGCATGCCATTAAGCTGTAGAAGTAGATCAACGAAAGAAACAAGCATTATAGCTTATTCCATAGTTTTGTTTATTCTTAGAATCTCATAGGAGTTTCAAAATGTGCATATGGGGAGTTGTATCAAAAAGACACAAATGGAGGCTTAAACAACATTTATTGATGTGAATATAAAGAATCAATGGTTTCATTGACAAGGTTTTCGCCATTTTCAAGCTGATAGACCTAAAAAAGGATATATGACTCTTCGAGATACAAATGAGAGTGAATACAAGTGTTGAAGTGTTGAAGTGTAGTCTAAGGACTTTAATCTCTCACAACTGTTTTGAATTTTTCAAAAGCCACTTCAGAGTGCCATTGTTTGCTCTGTACTTTGTTTGAGTGATGAAACTTCATCAAAGGCTTAGATTCAGCCTTTTAGCTCCCTTGATGACATGATTAAGCATGCCATTAAGGTGTAGAAGTAGATCAACAAAAGAAACAAGCATTATAGCTTATTCCATAGTTTTGTTTATTCTTAGAATCTCATAGGAGTTTCAAATTGTGCATATGGGGAGTTGTATCAAGAAGACACAAATGGAGGCTTAAGCAACACCTATTGATGTGAATATAAAGAATCAATGGTTTCATTGACAAGGTTTTCGCCATTTTCAAGCTGATAGACCTAAAAACGGATTTATGACTCTTCGAGCTAAAAACGAGAGTGAATAGAAGTGTTGAAGTGTAGTCGAAGGACTTTAATCTCTTAGAACTGTTTTTGAGATTTGTCAAGAGCCACTACAAAGTGCCATTTTATGCTCTGTATTGGGTTTGAGTGATGAAACTTCATTAAAGGCTTAGATTCAGCCTTTTAGCTCTCTTGATGACATGATGAAGCATGCCATTAAGGTGTAGAAGTAGATCAGCAAAAGAAACAAGCATTATAAGCTTATTCCATAGTTTTGTTTATTCTTAAAATCTCATAGGAGTTTCAAATTGTGCATATGGGGGAGTTGTATCAAAAAGACACAAATGGAGGTTTAACAACACCTATTGATGTGAATATAAAGAATCAATGGTTTCATTGACAAGGTTTTCGCCATTTTCAAGCTGATAGACCTAAAAAAGGATTTATGACTCTTGAGATACAAATGAGAGTGAATAGAAGTGTTGAGGTGTAGTCGGAGGACTTTAATCTCTTAGAACTGTTTTGAGATTTTTCAAGAGCCACTAAAAGTGCCATTGTTTGCTCTGTACTTGGTTTGAGTGATGAAACTTCGTTAAAGGCTTAGATTCAGCCTTTTAGCTCTCTTGATGACATGATTAAGCATGCCATTAAGGTGTAGAAGTAGATCAACAAAAGAAACAAGCATTATAGCTTATTCCATAGTTTTGTTTATTCTTAGAATCTCATAGGAGTTTCAAATTGTGCATATGGGGAGTTATATCAAGAAGACACAAATGGCGGCTTAAACCAACTTTTTATTTGTGAATATAAAGAATCAATGGTTTCATTGACAAGGTTTTCGCCATTTTCAAGCTGATAGACCTAAAAACGGATTTATGACTCTTGAGATACAAATGAGAGTGAATAGAAGTGTTGAAGTGTAGTCGGAGGACTTTAATCTCTTAGAACTGTTTTGAGATTTGTCAAGAACCACTACAAAGTGCCATTTTATGCTCTGTACTTGGGTTTGAGTGATTAAACTTCATTAAAGGCTTAGATTCAGCCTTTTAGCTCTCTTGATGACATGATTAAGCATGCCATTAAGGTGTAGAAGTAGATCAACGAAAGAAACAAGCATTATAGCTTATTCCATAGTTTTGTTTATTCTTAGAATCTCATAGGAGTTTCAAAATGTGCATATGGGGAGTTGTATCAAAAAGACACAAATGGAGGCTTAAACAACACCTATTGATGTGAATATAAAGAATCAATGGTTTCATTGACAAGGTTTTCGCCATTTTCAAGCTGATAGACCTAAAAAAGGATTTATGCCTCTTGAGATACAAATGAGAGTGAATAGAAGTGTTGAAGTGTTGAAGTGTAGTCTAAGGACTTTAATCTCTCTAGAACTGTTTTGAATTTTTCAAGAGCCACTACAAAGTGTCAGTTTATGCTCTGTACTGGGTTTGAGTGATAAAACTTCATTAAAGGCTTGGATTCAGCCTTTTAGCTCTCTTGATGACATGATTAAACATACCATTAAGCTATAGAAATAGATTAACGAAAGAAACAAGCATTATAGCTTATTCCATAGTTTTGTTTATTCTTAGAATCTCATAGGAGTTTCAAATTGTGCATATGGGGAGTTGTATCAAAAAGACACAAATGGAGGCTTAAACAACACCTATTGATGTGAATATAAAGAATCAATGGTTTCATTGACAAGGTTTTCGCCATTTTCAAGCTGATGGACATAAAAAAGGATTTATGACTCTTCGAGATACAAATGAGAGTGAATAGAAGTGTTGAAGTGTAGTCAGAGGACTTTAATCTCTTAGAACTGTTTTGAGATGTCAAGAGCCACTACAAAGTGCCATTTTATGCTCTGTACTGGGTTTGAGTGATGAAACTTCATTAAAGGCTTAGATTAAGCCTTTTAGCTCTCTTGATGACATGATTAAGCATGCCATTATGCTGTAGAAGTAGATCAACGAAAGAAACAAGCATTATAGCTTATTCCATAGTTTTGTTTATTCTTAGAATCTCATAGGAGTTCCAAATGGTGCATATAGGGAGTTGTATCAAGAAGACACAAATGGAGGCTTAAACAACACTTATTGATGTGAATATAAAGAATCAATGGTTTCATTGACAAGGTTTTCGCCATTTTCAAGCTGATAGACATAAAAACGGATTTATGACTCTTCGAGATAAAAATGAGAGTGAATAGAAGTGTTGAAGTGTAGTCAGACGACTTTAATATCTTAGAACTGTTTTGAGATGTCAAGAGCCACTACAAAGTGCCATTTTATGCTCTGTACTGGGTTTGAGTGATTAAACTTCAGTAAAGGCTTAGATTCAGCTTTTTAGCTCTCTTGATGACATGATTAAGCATGCCATTAAGCTGTAGAAGTAGATCAACGAAAGAAACAAGCATTATAGCTTATTCCATAGTTTTGTTTATTCTTAGAATCTCATAGGAGTTTCAAAATGTGCATATGGGGAGTTGTATCAAAAAGACACAAATGGAGGCTTAAACAACACTTATTGATGTGAATATAAAGAATCAATGGTTTCATTGACAAGGTTTTCGCCATTTTCAAGCTGATAGACCTAAAAACGGATTTATGACCCTTAAAATACAAATAAGAGTGAAAAGAAGTGTTGAAGTGTAGTCAAAGGACTTTAATCTCTTAGAACTGTTTTGAGATTTTTCAAGAGCCACTACAAAGTGCCATTTTTTGCTCTGTACTTGGGTTTGAGTGATGAAACTTCATTAAAGGCTTAGATTCAGCCTTTTAGCTCTCTTGATGACATGATTAAGCATGCCATTAAGCTGTAGAAGTAGATCAACGAAAGAAACAAGCATTATAGCTTATTCCATAGTTTTGTTTATTCTTAGAATCTCATAGGAGTTTCAAATTATGCATATGGGGAGTTGTATCAAAAACACAAATGGAGGCTTAAACAACACTTATTGATGTGAATATAAAGAATCAATGGTTTCATTGACAAGGTTTTCGCCATTTTCAAGCTGATAGACCTAAAAAAGGATATATGACTCTTCGAGATACAAATGAGAGTGAATAGAAGTGTTGAAGTGTAGTCTAAGGACTTTAATCTCTCACAACTGTTTTGAATTTTTCAAGAGCCACTTCAGAGTGCCATTGTTTGCTCTGTACTTTGTTTAAGTGATGAAACTTCATTAAAGGCTTAGATTCAGCCTTTTAGCTCTCTTGATAACATGATTAAGCATGCCATTAAGGTGTAGAAGTAGATCAACAAAAGAAACAAGCATTATAGCTTATTCCATAGTTTTGTTTATTCTTAGAATCTCATAGGAGTTTCAAATTGTGCATATGGGGAGTTGTATCAAAAAGACACAAATGGAGGCTTAAACAACACCTATTGATGTGAATATAAAGAATCAATGGTTTCATTGACAAGGTTTTCGCCATTTTCAAGCTGATAGACATAAAAATGGATTTATGACTCTTTGAGATACAAATGAGAGTGAATAGAAGTGTTGAAGTGTAGTCAGAGGACTTTAATCTCTTAGAACTGTTTTGAGATGTCAAGAGCCACTACAAAGTGTCAGTTTATGCTCTGTACTGGGTTTGAGTGATAAAACTTCATTAAAGGCTTAGATTCAGCCTTTTAGCTCTCTTGATGACATGATTAAGCATGCCATTAAGGTGTAGAAGTAGATCAACGAAAGAAACAAGCATTATAGCTTATTCCATAGTTTTGTTTATTCTTAGAATCTCATAGGAGTTTCTAATGGTGAATATGGGGAGTTGTAGCAAGAAGACACAAATGGAGGCTTAAACAACACCTATTGATGTGAATATAAAGAATCAATGGTTTCATTGACAAGGTTTTCGCCATTTTCAAGCTGATAGACCTAAAAACGGATTTATGACTCTTCGAGATACAAATGAGAGTGAATAGAAGTGTTGAAGTGTAGTCAGAGGACTTTAATCTCTTAGAACTGTTTTGAGATGTCAAGAGCCACTACAAAGTGCCATTTTATGCTCTGTACTGGGTTTGAGTGATGAAACTTCATTAAAGGCTTAGATTAAGCCTTTTAGCTCTCTTGATGACATGATTAAGCATGCCATTAAGCTGTAGAAGTAGATCAACGAAAGAAACAAGCATTATAGCTTATTCCATAGTTTTGTTTATTCTTAGAATCTCATAGGAGTTCCAAATGGTGCATATAGGGAGTTGTATCAAGAAGACACAAATGGAGGCTTAAACAACACTTATTGATGTGAATATAAAGAATCAATGGTTTCATTGACAAGGTTTTCGCCATTTTCAAGCTGATAGACCTAAAAACGGAGTTATGACCCTTCAAGATACAAATGAGAGTGAATAGATGTGTCGAAGTGTAGTAACAGGACTTTAATCTCTTATAACTGCTTTGAGGTGTCAAGAGTATTGCATAAGGAAATTCATCAAGGCATCATTGGAGGGTTTGAGTTTCTGTCAAATGCGGTTCAGTGAAATCCGGGTTATAGGATAGGATCCATTGCAAAATCGGTGCAAAATCGGTTGAGGTTTTAGGATGACTTGGGAGAAAGTTTGAAGATTTAGGATTGTGCAAAATCTATGTTAAAATAGAAACTTCAGAAGTTTGTTTTTATTTTAACACATGTATTTTGTTTTAATCTCATATTTGTTTCTAATTGTGCATCTAGGGCTTCTATCATAAGATATAAAGGGGGAGCCTCCCATCAAATGAACAACAACCTAGACATTGTGTTTTTGGCTAAATATAAAGATTCAATGCCCATTCTTCTTAGTTCTTCATTTCTCTTTTAGATTTCTTCAAACTCATGCTGCATTTACTCCTAAATCTCTTAATCTCTTGTGGTATCAGAAGCATGGTTTATGATTCTCTCATTCTTATCTCTTTAATCTAGTTGATCTTGGCTTAAAATCTCAGTTTTCAATCCATTCTCAAAGCTGAATCTTTATGCTCTGTACTGGGTTTGAGTGATAAAACTTCATTAAAGGCTTAGATTCAGCCTTTTAGCTCTCTTGATGACATGATTAAGCATGCCATTAAGGTGTAGAAGTCGATCAACGAAAGAAACAAGCATTATAGCTTATTCCATAGTTTTGTTTATTCTTAGAATCTCATAGGAGTTTCAAATTGTGCATATGGGGAGTTGTATCAAAAAGACACAAATGGAGGCTTAAACAACACTTATTGATGTGAATATAAAGAATCAATGGTTTCATTGACAAGGTTTTCGCCATTTTCAAGCTGATGGACATAAAAAAGGATTTATGACTCTTCGAGATACAAATGAGAGTGAATAAAAGTGTTGAAGTGTAGTCAGAGGACTTTAATCTCTTAGAACTGTTTTGAGATGTCAAGAGCCACTACAAAGTGCCATTTTATGCTCTGTACTGGGTTTGAGTGATGAAACTTCATTAAAGGCTTAGATTAAGCCTTTTAGCTCTCTTGATGACATGATTAAGCATGCCATTATGCTGTAGAAGTAGATCAACGAAAGAAACAAGCATTATAGCTTATTCCATAGTTTTGTTTATTCTTAGAATCTCATAGGAGTTCCAAATGGTGCATATAGGGAGTTGTATCAAGAAGACACAAATGGAGGCTTAAACAACACTTATTGATGTGAATATAAAGAATCAATGGTTTCATTGACAAGGTTTTCGCCATTTTCAAGCTGATAGACATAAAAACGGATTTATGACTCTTCGAGATAAAAATGAGAGTGAATAGAAGTGTTGAAGTGTAGTCAGACGACTTTAATATCTTAGAACTGTTTTGAGATGTCAAGAGCCACTACAAAGTGCCATTTTATGCTCTGTACTGGGTTTGAGTGATGAAACTTCATTAAAGGCTTAGATTCAGCTTTTTAGCTCTCTTGATGACATGATTAAGCATGCCATTAAGCTGTAGAAGTAGATCAACGAAAGAAACAAGCATTATAGCTTATTCCATAGTTTTGTTTATTCTTAGAATCTCATAGGAGTTTCAAAATGTGCATATGGGGAGTTGTATCAAAAAGACACAAATGGAGGCTTAAACAACACTTATTGATGTGAATATAAAGAATCAATGGTTTCATTAACAAGGTTTTCGCCATTTTCAAGCTGATAAACCTAAAAAAGGATATATGACTCTTCGAGATACAAATGAGAGTGAATAGAAGTGTTGAAGTGTTGAAGTGTAGTCTAAGGACTTTAATCTCTCACAACTGTTTTGAATTTTTCAAGAGCCACTTCAGAGTGCCATTGTTTGCTCTGTACTTTGTTTGAGTGATGAAACTTCATTAAAGGCTTAGATTCAGCCTTTTAGCTCTCTTGATAACATGATTAAGCATGCCATTAAGGTGTAGAAGTAGATCAACAAAAGAAACAAGCATTATAGCTTATTCCATAGTTTTGTTTATTCTTAGAATCTCATAGGAGTTTCAAATTGTGCATATGGGGAGTTGTATCAAAAAGACACAAATGGAGGCTTAAACAACACCTATTGATGTGAATATAAAGAATCAATGGTTTCATTGACAAGGTTTTCGCAATTTTCAATCTGATAGACATAAAAACGGATTTATGACTCTTCGAGATAAAAATGAGAGTGAATAGAAGTGTTGAAGTGTAGTCAGAGGACTTTAATCTCTTAGAACTGTTTTGAGATGTCAAGAGCCACTACAAAGTGCCATTTTATGTTCTGTATTGGGTTTGAGTGATGAAACTTCATTAAAGGATTAGATTCAGCCTTTTAGCTCTCTTGATGACATGATTAAGCATGCCATTAAGGTGTAGAAGTAGATCAACAAAAGAAACAAGCATTATAGCTTATTCCATAGTTTTATTTATTCTTAAAATCTCATAAATGTTTCAAATTGTGCATATGGGGAGTTGTATCAAAAAGACACAAATGGAGGTTTAAACCAACCTATTGATGTGAATATAAAGAATCAATGGTTTCATTGACAAGGTTTTCGCCATTTTCAAGCTGATAGACCTAAAAAAGGATTTATGACTCTTCGAGATACAAATGAGAGTGAATAGAAGTGTTGAAGTGTAGTCTGAGGACTTTAATCTCTTAGAACTGTTTTGAGATGTCAAGAGCCACTACAAAGTACCATTTTATGTTCTGTATTGGGTTTGAGTGATGAAACTTCATTAAAGGCTTAGATTCAGCCTTTTAGCTCTCTTGATGACATGATTAAGCATGCCATTAAGGTGTAGAAGTAGATCAACGAAAGAAACAAGCATTATAGCTTATTCCATAGTTTTGTTTATTCTTAGAATCTCATAGGAGTTTCAAATTGTGCATATGGGGAGTTGTATCAAAAAGACACAAATGGAGGCTTAAACAACACGTATTGATGTGAATATAAAGAATCAATGGTTTCATTGACAAGGTTTTCGCCATTCAAGCTGATAGACCTAAAAAAGGATATATGACTCTTCGAGATACAAATGAGAGTGAATAGAAGTGTTGAAGTGTTGAAGTGTAGTCTAAGGACTTTAATCTCTCACAACTGTTTTGAATTTTTCAAGAGCCACTTCGAAAATGAGCTCTGATACCAAATGATGAGATCCTCCCAAGGATTCGACACTTTCGAGTTGTGGAAATGGGTAGATGGATAGATGATGGATCGAATGGTCACACAAGAGTTGCGGAAGGCTCTTGATATACCTCAATGTCTCCTAGGATATGACACACCTAGACAAGACAAGGTTTGATTGTTGGATATTACACACCAAGCAATCGAAAGTTCTAAAAGAACAAAAGAGATTCACTCTAAAATATGTTGAAAAGAAAGTTGATTGATTATTTGTGATAGTCTAGGCGTGCTTATATCGCACAAGGAAGTAGAAAATATCTAAACACACTTAAATGCTGAAAATAAACTAAAATTACTAAAAATACTAAAAATGCTTGAAAATATCTCTTCCTTTTCGGCTTCCACGAAATTAAGTCTTCATTTGGGCCAAGAGAACTTTTGTGGGCTTTGGATAGGTTCTCTCATGGACTTGATGAATAAGTGATCCAATTTGCCTCATTAAAACCTTCCTTTGGAAAAACCCATTGGGAAAAACCAAAAAGCTAGGAAAAGAATACCAAATGGATCACCCTCTTCGTTAATCCATTTGAGAAGGTGTTGCCATCAGCATATTCTGATATCCAATGTACTTTGTGAAATCCTTAGATGCTTGATGATTGCGCACTTGAGTGAGAAGTCCATTGATTGAATTCTAGAAGTGCCTTGGCTCTTGCTCTTGTCATAGGGACCCACTTGGTACAACCAATAAATCCTCAACTCCATGTATGCTCTCCTCAGGTTCATGCTGCATTTGATTGTTCTCTATGATCACATCATCCCCTCTTCTTGAAAAGGATTTGACCTCAAATCGTGTTCATCTGCAACAAAGGGAATTAAGTCAGCAACATTAAAACTAGAACTCACTTTATACTTCCTTGTAGATCCAAGTTGGTAAGCATTATCACTGATCCTCTTCGTGACTCGGAATGGTCCATCAATTCTTGGTTTTAGTTTGGACTTCCTTTCAAATTTGAAATCTTTCTTTCCTCAAATGTATCCACACTAGGTCCCCTTCTTCAAAGATCTTCTTATGCGGCCCTTGTTGGCATATTTTTTCATATTGTTTGGTTTTCTCCTCTATGTTCTTCCCGAGCTTTCTCATGGATCCTGTTTAACAAGTTCAGCTTTCTCTTTTTCCCATCTATGCTTGTTCTTTCACTCAAAGGTAAAGGGTTAGATCCAAAGGAGAAATAGGATTAAATCCATAGACAATTTCGAATGGAGAAAACTTTGTGGCTGAATGCATTGAGCGATTATATGCAAATTCAATATCGACAAACAATCTTCCCAAGTTTTCAAGTTCTTTTTGATCAAGGCACGTAAAAGAGTAGACAAAGTTCTGTTCACAACTTCAGTTTTGCCCATCAGATTGAGGATGACAAGTAGTTGAAAATAACAACTTAGTTCCTAGCTTAGACCAAAGTGTTTTCCAAAAGTAGCTCAAGAACTTAGTGTCCCTATCACTAACAATAGTTCTGGGCATGCCATGAATCCTAACTATCTCTTTAAAGAATAAGTTAGCTACATGAGAAGCATCATCAGTTTTATGACAAGCAATGAAATGTGCCATCTTAGAAAACCTATCAACAACAACAAAGATGGAGTCCTTTCCAGTCCTAGTTCTAGGCAATCCAAGCACAAAATCCATAGATATGTCATGCCAGGGCTGAGTAGGGATTGGTAAAGGCGTTAATGCAAACCTTGAGACTGTACCTTTGATTTGGCTTGTTTGCAAGTGACACATCTTCCCGCAGACTTCTCTCCACATCTCTCTTCATATGCGCCCAATAGAAATGCTCTTGCGATACTTTTGAGAGAGTCTTAGCAATTCCAAAATGTCCCATTAAGCCTCCCTCCATCTTCCTTAACTAGCTAAATCTCTCACGAGCAATTAGGCACACACAAACGATTTTCATAGAATAAGAATCCTTCATGCCTAAAATACTTCCCAAAAGCAAATTTAACACAAGACTTGGAAATTTCTTGAAATTCAGAATCAATCTCGTATAACCCTTTTAGTTGCTCAAAACCTAACAACTTAGCATCCAAAGTAGTAATCAAAACATACCTCCGAGATAAAGGCATCGGCAACAATGTTTTCTTTACCTTTTTTGTACTTGATTACATACTGAAATGTTTCAATGAACTCTATCCACCTAGCATGCCGTTTGTTAAGATTTTGCTGACCTTTCAAATGCTTTAAGGACTCATGATCAGTATGGATAATGAACTCCTTTGGCCATAAGTAGTGTTGCCATGTTTTGCAAAGCCGGACCAAAGGCATACTTCGTTGTCGTAGGTTGGATAGTTCACATGGCTCCTCCAAGCTTCTCCTTGAAAAAGGCAATGGGTTTCTTCTCTTGCATCAAAACCCCTTCCAATACCTCCACACAGATGCATCACTATTCAATTTCAAAAGTTTTCATAAAATCTGGTAAAGACAAAAGGGGTGCATTGGTAAGTTTCTCCTTCAAGGTTTGGAATGCTTTTTCTTGTGCTTCTTCCCATTTGAATCCCACATTTTTCTTGATCACTTCAGATAAGTGGAGCAGCTATGGTGCTAAAATCTTTCACAAATCTCCTATAGAATCCAGCAAGTCCATGGAAACTCCTCACTTACCCCACAGATGCTAGGACTTGGCCATTCACGGATAACTCTCACTTTTTCTTCATCAACCTGTATACCCTGTGCACTCACAACAAAACCTAGAAACACAAGATTATCCGTGCAAAAGGTACACTTCTTTAGGTTAGCAAACAACTTTTCTTTCCTTAGAACTTCTAAAACAGATTTCGGATGCTCAATATGATCCTCTAAGTTTTTGCTATAAACCAGAATGTCATCAAAAAAAGTAGACAACAAAAAACTCCAATGAAAGCTCTTAAGACATGGTTCATTAATCTCATGAAAGTGCTGGGTGCATTAGTTAATCCAAAAGGTATTACTAACCACTCATATAATCCATGTTTTGTTTTAAAAAGTTGTTTTCCACTCATCACCCCTCTTTCATGCGAATTTGGTGATATCCACTTTTAAGATCAATTTTAGAAAACACACTAGAGCCATAGAGTTCATCTAGCATATCGTCTAAACGAGGAATAAGATGGCGATACTTAACGATTTTGTTGTTGGTAGCTCGACAATCAATACACATCCTCCATGTTCCATCCTTCTTTGGTACAAGTAGAACCGGCCAGACACAAAGGGCTCATGCTCTCTCGGATGTATATCCCTTGTCCATGAGTTCGCTCACTTGTTTTTGCAACTCCTTGGTCTCAACCGGGTTGGTTCTATAAGCTGGCCTGTTGGGAAGTGAAGCTCCAGGCACGAAATCTATTTGGTGCTCAATCCCACGGATATGTGGTAATCCTTTGGGGTTTTCCTCCGGAAAGATGTCTTCAAATTCCTGCAAAAGAGAAGTAACCTTACTCGGCAATTCCGGTGAGAGATTAGTATGATTCATAAGTGCTTCTTTGTAAACAAATAGAAGAATGGGTTGTTTAGAGAAAAGAGCACTCTTAACCACATTAGATCTCACAAAGAAGTTAGAATGCCTCACGGGTTTACTCTCACAGGCCTTTTTCTTGGTTTTTCTCAAACTCTCTTTTTCTTTTTGTGGTGAAGTGTTTAGGGGGTCACTCACAATTGTTTTTCCTTGTTGTTTCAGCTGGATCTGGTCTTGGTAAACTTCATGTGGTGCTAGAGGAGCAAGGACTATTTTTCGGCCTTTGTATTCAAAAGAATACCTATTGGTGAAACCATCATGCAAAACCCTTCTATCAAACTGCCATGGTCTTCCAAGTAAGATGTGGCCGGCCCCCATAGGTAGAATATCACACAAAATTTCGTCCTCATATTTGCCTATGGTTATGGGAACCAATACTTGGCTGTTTACTGCCATCTCACCAGCATCATTCAGCCATTGAAGCTTATAAGGCTTCGGATGCTCAATGACTTTCAACCCTAACTTCCTCACCATTGTTTCGCTAGCTACGTTGGTGCAGCTTCCTCCATCAATTATAAGGCTGCAAACCTTTCCTTCAACAATGCATCTAGTATGAAACAAATTTTCTCTTTGATCGTGTTCATTTACCTTAGTTTGAATACTCAATGATCTCCGTGTAACCAAAAGCTCTCCAACGGCTGGTAACTCCACTTGCTCTTCTTCTTCCGAGGCTGAATCATTCTCCTCCTCTTCCTCAGTTTCAATCTCCCCATTCTCCAAGAGAATCATAATCTTCTTGCTAATACATTCATTGGCGTAGTGCCCCCTCCCTTGACACTTAAAACATCGAACTTCTCTAGTTTTAAAAGGGGCTGCCTCGGTTTTACCTTTGGGGTTCGGATTGGTGGTGAATGGTCTTGACTCAGTCTTTGGTTTAGCAATAGTTTTGTCCTCTTTATGATAAGTGGCCCTAGCATGAGATGCTCCAGCCCCATATGACGTTTTAGAGCTACCCCTCCTCTTGATTTGTTGTTCTACTAGAACAGCCTTATGTAGCATTTCCTCCAAATCTTTGTATGTTTTGTAGCTCCATTCGGTCTTGGATGTCACAGGACAAACCACTAAGGAACCTTGCCATTGTTGCTTCAGAATCTTCTTCTATGTGGCTTTGATCATAAGAGACTCCATTTCTTGGAAATATTCATCCACACTTTTACTCCCTTGGCTTAATCTCCTAAGCCTTTGATGCGACTCCGGTGGTAATGACTCAGGAACAAACCTCTTTCTCATCAGATTTTTCATCTCCTCCCAAGTCTCCACACGTGGTTCACGATTACGTTCCCTACTAGTCACAATTTGATCCCACCAGTTGATGGCATAATCATAGAATTCGGTTGCGGCAAGTTGGACCTTCTTGTATTCCGAATATGTTTGGCAATCAAACACCAGCTCTATCTTCTTCTCCCACTCTAGGAAAGCATCTGGATCACTCTTCCCATAGAATGGTGGTATTTTCAACTTGAGACCATTGATATTGTCTTCATTTCGGCCTCTTCCTTCGTGATCACGTCTAGTTCTTCGATGAGTCCTATTAGAGATTCGGCTTCCTCCACTGTAATAATCATCTTCCTCCACGTCCCTCTCTCGCCTCAGTTGCTCTCTTCTTCTCCCTAACAACATTTTCCCGCTGTACCAATGGTGGTGGTACTTCAGATTGCCCTTGGACAGATTCTTGGATTTTATCAATCCTCTCATGAACTGCACCTAGTTCTGTCCTCAGCATGCGCCTTATTTCTCCCATGATAGCTTGCAGTTCTAGATTAGGAATTCTAGAAGCACGCTCCCTGTTGGCATTATCAGAATTATCTCCTTCACTCGCCATTTATTTTTCCCTGCAAAACAGAATGGTTAGTAATAAAAGCTCACAAGATGTTTCTTCCTCAAGTATTTCTCTCAAGTGTTTCACTCAGCTCTCATCAATGATCTCACTAGTAGCAAAATCTCAACAGTTCTTATCAAACTAATCAATCCAACTTGGTGGAAAACCAACAAACAGGCAGAATGAATGAATTTAGATAGAAAGACAAGATTTTTCGGAAAAATGAGAGATTTGAATGACTAAACTGTTGAAGTGAGGACTGATTATTGAAGTGAAGACTAGATGGGAATTATTGAAGTCAAGATTGAACTGGTCTTATAAGAAGAGAGGTCTGTTTGAACTCTCACAGTTTGACAAGTCAAACTGTGACTTTATATTTTGGTTGTCACATTTTCCCACATGTTAATTAATTCTCGCCCCTTGTTTAGCCTTCTTAGAATGGATATATGACTCCAAAGGACCCCTACCCGTAATTCACGAGATGCGATAAGAAGCCAAAATCCCTCTCCCTCTCTTCTTCTTCATTTTTCGTAGGGTCTTTGTTCATTACTCTCCAAAATTCTCCAAAATCTCAAACAACAGATCTGTGTATTTTCTACATGGTATCAGAGCAATAAGCTCCTAAAGACCACGTTTTTCTTAATTTTTCATTGTATCGAGCCTTTGTGATGGATAATCTCAAGTTCTTCACCTTACCTGTTGTTACGAAGGGGACAACTATCTCTTGTGGTCCGGAACCACAAAGACAGACACTTAAAACGTGGATTATGGATCCATTGTCTTACATCTGAGGAGATTCCTCTGAGTCAAACAAGAATGGCACCACCTCGTGGGGAGTTGAAGGGACTGGTGCTGTAGCTACAGAGGAGGAGAGCTAGAGTCTCCAGCCCAAATAAGCTCTAGCAAGAGAGAGGTTCCAAGTGGATCCAAGAAGATCAGTTGGTATTGATTGTTCTTGAGCTCCTTAGAGCCTAGCATCCTAGCTTCTTATTCTTATGTAGAGGCAGCAAAGGAGTTATGGGATACACTCTTGGGAGTGTATGGAAATGAATCCAACCTCGGTAGGATTTATGAGATCAAGAAGGCTCTCAGCAATCTTCAACAAGGGGGAAGGATTTCAAGGATCTCTTTGGTGAGTTCGGGGACTGTGGGCAGAGCTTGACGTGCTCAGGCCCCTACTTGTGATATCAAGGAGATGGTGGAGAGGAGAGAGCAAGATCGAAGTGTTTGGTTTCTCCTCACTCTTGATGAGTCATACTTTGGACTGGTTCAGCACATCCTGAGGTTTGAGAAGCTACCTACTCTCAACCGAGTGTGCATGATGATTCAAGAGGAGGCAGGCGCCAGGGGTCTCGTGAAAGCGCCAAGTGAAGTTGCTTCGTATGAGCAAAGCAAAGGATGTCAGATAGATGGCTGACAAGAAGAACCTTGTGTGTGATCATTGTAAGATGAAAGGACACACGAAGGATAAATGCTGGACTCTCTATCCGCATCTAAAGCCCAAAAACTTCAAAGTGGCGGGTCAGACGTCAAGGGGAGTGGCTGGAGTAGCTACATCCAACGTAGATGATGTGGTCAGAAAGTCAGACCTAGATGCTCTAATCAAGAGCATCACCAAGCTTCTGAGAATCTAGTAGGGGTTCTTCACCTCTAGAACTCACAAACAAGTTATAGTGGATTCTGGTGCTTCTCATCATATGATTAGTGATAAGGAATTATTGTCTAATGTCGAACCACATGGTGGAAAGGTTACAATTGCTAATGGACAGAATGTTGAGATTAGAGGAATTGGGAATTTAGAGTTATTTAAAAGGAAGCTGAAAGCTCTATATTTGCCAGATTTTTCTAACAATTTATTGTCTTTTCGAGAAAGCAACAAAGGACCTTGATTGTGTGGTTGTCTTTAGTCCTGATGATGTAAAGTTTCGGGACATTAAATCCGGGGCAGACCATCGGGAAGGTTGCTCCAAGGGTGGTCTCTATGTTTTGGATGAAAAGCAACCTGTTGTGGATAAGCTTATTAGTAAGTCAACCCTAAGCACTTTTTGGCACGAAGATTGGGTCATCCTCATCTTAAAAGCTCTCCAGCTTGCTCTGCCTTAATCAGAAAGCACAAGATCATAAGGATGGAAGCGTGCATTCTAGGGAAACATTGCGAGAACTGTTTTTTCCGGAATCGATGCGTTGTATGATACGTGTTTTGATCTTGTACATTCTGATGTATGGACAGCTCCTTGTGCAACCCGTGATCAATATAAGTATTTTGTTTCTTTTTATTGATGAGAAGTCTAAATACACATAGGTTACACTTATGAGTTCTAAGAGCGAGGTTCTCAAGGCGTTCTCCAATTTCTACAATTATGTCTTTACTCAGTTTGGGGCTAAGATCAAAGTTAGGGAGTGATAATGGTGGAGAATACATGGGTAATGATTTTAAGAGGTTTGTGGAGGAACAGGGAATCGTGCATCAGACTTCTTGGGCATATACTCGACAGCAAAATGGAATGGCCGCACCCATAACCAGACATTTAATTGAAGTATCCTGGGCATTGTTCTTTGAGTGATGTGTACCTAAGGAGTATTGGGGTGATGCTTGTGATGACAGCTTCTTATCTAATAAAACGGCTACCAGCAGCTCATCTTGGAAACATTTCTCCATTTGAGGTATTAAACAAAGTTAAACCTTCTATTGATCATTTAGTGTGTTTGGGTGTATACGCTTCGTTTTTGTTCCCGTAAACTCAGAGGCACAAGTTAGGCCAAAGAGCATCAAGTGTATGTTCATTGGGTATTCCTCTACACAAAAGGGGTACAAGTGTTACAATCCAACCACCAGGTGGTGCATATATCAAGAGAGGTTAAATTTGTTTGAGAAGATAAGGGGATATTTTGGTACAAAGGAGTTGGGATAAACTTGGCAGATTTAACCTCATCTATGGAAAATGCATCTACATTAAGGGTTATTCTTCAAGGGGGTAGCTCCAGGTGTTGGTAATGAAAATGAACATATTGATCATGATGATGTTATGGTAGATGAAGGTGAGACATGGTGCTCTTTGAAGTGGAACCTATGGGTGAACCAGAGGGTAATGTTGTAGATGAGGAATCACCCAATGTTGAGATTAATCTAGAATCATCTGAAAGCGATCTTTGTTGAGGAATCAGAGGCATCAGATCCTGAAGAAGAAATTGTACCTCCATTGAGAAGAAGTACAAGGATGAGATTTCCTCCCGAGAATTGGAAGAACACAAGAGTATATTACAATAATCGGGCAATGGCTCATCCAATTCAGAATCATTGTGCTATGGATCGGTTTCCACAAGAACACCAAGCTTTCCTCGCCAAATATTGACCAACATAGGATTCCAAAAGAGCTATGAAGAGGCTTGTTTGGATGATGTTTGGGTTCAAGCTTATGCTGGAAGAGATAGCATCCATGGTTAAGAATGATACATGGGATGAAGTTGACAAGCCCAACAAGAAGAAGCTGGTTGGCTGTAGGTGGGTGTATACCATCAAGTATACCAGATCTTGGAAATAGAGAGATACAAAGGCGGGGTTAGTTGCCAAGGGTTACATACAAAAGCATGGAGTGGATTACAGAGACCTTTTGCCAAGTAGCAAGCTTCATTGATGCAGGGTTCTTCTCTCTATCTGCTACTAATCTGTGTTGGAACATATGGCGAGATGGATGTGAAAAATGCATTTCTTCAAGGAGATTTAAAGGAAGAAGTGTACATGGTTCCTCCAGAAGGTGTTAGTATGGGTGACAACAAGGTCTGCAAGCTTAAGAAAGCAATTTATGGTCTCAAGCAATCACCTCGGGCTTGGTATCATAAGGTGAGTGGATGTCTTCTTGAGAATGGATTTAGAAAATCAGAAGCGAGACCATACATTGTTTACAACAAAGCGGTTAGAATGGGACTGTGGCAGTGCTGGTGTATGTGGATGATATTATTGTCACACGGTGATGATGTTGAGGGAATCAAGAGAACGAAGAGATTACTCAAGGCATCATTTGATATTAAAGACCCAGGTGAGCTTAAGTATTTCCTTGGGATTGAGGTATGCAAATTTGATAATGGATTATTTTTATCCCAAAGGAAATATACTCTTGATTTGCTTGAAGAAACAGGGGAAGCTTGGAGTAAAACCAGCTAAGACTCCCATTGAGGATGGTTATAAAATATGCCCAGACGGGGAGCCGCTTATGGAAGTTAAGCAATATCAAAGGCTGGTGGGAAGGTTGATATACTTGACTATCACAAGACCAGACATTTCGTTTGCGATAAATCAACAAAGTCAACATATGCAGGCTCCAAGCAAACATCATTGGGGAATGGTTGATCGCATCCTCGGATACTGAAAGGCACACCGAGCAAAGGTATTTGGATGGGTCATAATAACTCCACTAATATTGTTGGGTCTTGTGATCTTGATTGGGCGAGGAGATAAGGTTGATAGAAAGTCAACAACTGGGTTTTGTACATTTGTTGGTGGAAATCTGGTTACTTGAGAAGTAAAAAGGAGAAGGTAGTTTCTAGATCAAGTGCAGAGGCTGAGTACCGAGCAATGGCAAACACAACTGGTGAGTTAGTTTGGATAAAGGCCCTTCTCAAGGATCTAGGAATTGAATCATCTGAGCCCATGACTCTTCATTGTGACAACCAAGCTGCCATCCATATTGCTTCTAACTCCGTGTTCCATGAGAGAACGAAGCATATTGAGGTGGATTGTCACTATGTGAGAGAGAAGGTTGAAGCTGGAATAATTTTGCCAATATTTGTGAGAGGAAGTGACCAATTAGCAGATGTCTTCACCAAAGCAACAACATCTAAGGTGTGTAATGATCTTCATGGCAAGATGGGTTTGTTGGATCTCCACCAACCAATCTTGAGGGGGAGTGTTGAAGTGAGGACTGATTATTGAAGTGAAGACTAGATGGGAATTATTGAAGTCAAGATTGAACTGGTCTTATAAGAAGAGAGGTCTGTTTGAACTCTCACAGTTTGACAAGTCAAACTGTGACTTTATATTTTGTGGCTGTCATTTTTCCCACATGTTAATTAATTTTAGCCACTTGTTTAGCTTGCTTAGAGTGGATATATGATTGTAAAGGACCCATACACGAAATTAATGAGATGAGATAAGAAGAAAAAATATCTCTCACTTTCTTCTTCTTCATTTTCGTGGGTACTGTTCATTACTCTCCAAAATTCTCCAAAATCTCAAACAACAGATCTGTGTATTTCTACATAAACTTCTGGAAAAATGATATAGCACGATGATGATCAAGGATAATTTTTTTTTTTTTTTTTGAATATATGATTGATCAGATCACGAAAAGATGCAGGATTTTTTTTTTTTTTTTTTGAATAAAAACGTAAATGACACAAAACTGACCGGATTGGGAGTTGATCAGTCCCTTTTGAGTGTTTAGAAAATTTTTTTTTTTTTTTTTTTGACTGCAGATCGGACTAGATCTCTTAGGATAGAAGAATAGAAAGGTAGAAAAGAGTTTTAAGAATGGTGGGAAGGTGAGAAGATGATAGAAAATGGATCTAACTTCGAAAATGAGCTCTGATACCAAATGCCGAGATCCTCCCAAGGATTCGACACTTTCGAGTTAATGAAATGGATAGATGGATAGATGATGGATCGAATGGTCACACAAGAGTTTGCGGAAGGCTCTTGATATACCTCAATGTCTCCTAGGATATGACACAACCTAGACAAGACAAGGTTTGATTGTTGGATATTACACAAGCAATCGAAAGTTCTAAAAGAACAAAAGAGATTCACTCTAAAATATGTTGAAAAGAAAGTTGATTGATTATTTGTGATAGTCTAGGCGTGCTTATATAGCACAAGGAAGTAGAAAATATCTAAACACACTTAAATGCTGAAAATAAACTAAAATTACTAAAAATACTAAAAATGCTTGAAAATATCTCTTCCTTCTTCACCTTCCACGAAATTAAGTCTTCATTTGGGCCAAGAGAACTTTTGTGGGCTTTGGATAGGTTCTCTCATGGACTTGATGAATAAGTGATCCAATTTGCCTCATTAAAACCTTCCTTTGGAAAAACCCATTGGGAAAAACCCAAAGGCTAGGAAAAAGAGTACAAATGGATCACCCTCTTTGTTAATCCATTTGAGAAGGTGTTGCCATCAGCATATTCTGATATCCAATGTACTTTGTGAAATCCTTAGATGCTTGATGATTGCGCACTTGAGTGAGAAGTCCATTGATTGAATTCTGAAGTGCCTTGGCTCTTGCTCTTGTCATAGGTCCACTTGGTACAACCAATAAATCCTCAACTCCATGTATGCTCTCCTCAGGTTCATGCTGCATTTGATTGTTCTCTATGATCACATCAAAAGGCTTAGATTCAGCCTTTTAGCTCTCTTGATGACATGATTAAACATCCCATTAAGCTGTAGAAGTAGATCAACGAAAGAAACAAGCATCATAGCTTATTCCATTGTTTTGTTTATTCTTAGAATCTCATAGGAGTTTCAAATTGTGCATATGGGGAGTTGTATCAAAAAGACACAAATGGAGGCTTAAACAACACCTATTGATGTGAATATAAAGAATCAATGGTTTCATTGACAAGGTTTTCGCCATTTTCAAGCTGATAGACATAAAAACGGATTTATGACTCTTCAAGATAAAAATGAGAGTGAATAGAAGTGTTGAAGTGTAGTCAGACGACTTTAATATCTTAGAACTGTTTTGAGATGTCAAGAGCCACTACAAAGTGCCATTTTATGCTCTGTACTGGATTAGAGTGATTAAACTTCAGTAAAGGCTTAGATTCAGCTTTTTAGCTCTCTTGATGACATGATTAAGCATGCCATTAAGCTGTAGAAGTAGATCAATGAAAGAAACAAGCATTATAGCTTATTCCATAGTTTTGTTTATTCTTAGAATCTCATAGGAGTTTCAAATGGTGCATATAGGAAGTTGTATCAAGAAGACACAAATGGAGGCTTAAACAACACCTATTGATGTGAATATAAAGAATCAATTGTTTCATTGACAAGGTTTTCGCCATTTTCAAGCTGATAGACCTAAAAAAGGATATATGACTCTTCGAGATACAAATGAGAGTGAATAGAAGTGTTGAAGTGTTGAAGTGTAGTCTAAGGACTTTAATCTCTCACAACTGTTTTGAATTTTTCAAGAGCCACTTCAGAGTGCCATTGTGTGCTCTGTACTTGGTTTGAGTGATGAAACTTCATTAAAGGCTTAGATTCAGCCTTTTAGCTCTCTTGATGACATGATTAAGCATGCCATTAAGCTGTAGAAGTAGATCAACGAAAGAAACAAGCATTATAGCTTATTCCATAGTTTTGTTTATTCTTAGAATCTCATAGGAGTTTCAAATTATGCATATGGGGAGTTGTATCAAAAAGACACAAATGGAGGCTTAAAGAACACCTATTGATGTGAATATAAAGAATCAATGGTTTCATTGACAAGGTTTTCGCCATTTTCAAGCTGATAGACATAAAAACGGATTTATGACTCTTCGAGATAAAAATGAGAGTGAATAGAAGTGTTGAAGTGTAGTCAGACGACTTTAATCTCTTAGAACTGTTTTGAGATGTCAAGTGCCACTACAAAGTGCCATTTTATGCTCTGTATTGGGTTTGAGTGATTAAACTTCAGTAAAGGCTTAGATTCAGCCTTTTAGCTCTCTTGATGACATGATTAAGCATGCCATTAAGGTGTAGAAGTAGATCAACGAAAGAAACAAGCATTATAGCTTATTCCATAGTTTTGTTTATTCTTAGAATCTCATAGGAGTTTCAAATTGTGCATATGGGGAGTTGTATCAAAAAGACACAAATGGAGGCTTAAACAACACCTATTGATGTGAATCTAAAGAATCAATGGTTTCATTGACAAGGTTTTCGCCATTCAAGCTGATAGACCTAAATAAGGATATATGACTCTTCGAGATACAAATGAGAGTGAATAGAAGTGTTGAAGTGTTGAAGTGTAGTCTAAGAACTTTAATCTCTCACAACAGTTTTGAATTTTTCAAGAGCCACTGCAGAGTGCCATTGTTTGCTCTGTACTTGGTTTGACTGATGAAACTTCATTAAAGGCTTAGATTCAGCCTTTTAGCTCTCTTGATGACATGATTAAGCATGCCATTAAGGTGTAAAAGATGAATCAGTGAAAGAAACAAGCATTATAGCTTATTCCATAGTTTTGTTTATTCTTAGAATCTCATAGGAGTTTCAAAATGTGCATATGGGGAGTTGTATCAAAAAGACACAAATGGAGGCTTAAACAACACCTATTGATGTGAATATAAAGAATCAATGGTTTCATTGACAAGGTTTTCGCCATTTTGAAGATGATAGACATAAAAACGGATTTATGACTCTTCGAGATAAAAATGAGAGTGAATAGAAGTGTTGAAGTGTAGTCAGACGACTTTAATATCTTAGAACTGTTTTGAGATGTCAAGAGCCACTACAAAGTGCCATTTTATGCTCTGTACTGGGTTTGAGTGATTAAACTTCAGTAAAAGCTTAGATTCAGCTTTTTAGCTCTCTTGATGACATGATTAAGCATGCCATTAAGCTGTAGAAGTAGATCAACGAAAGAAACAAGCATTATAGCTTATTCCATAGTTTTGTTTATTCTTAGAATCTCATAGGAGTTCCAAATGGTGCATATAGGGAGTTGTATTAAGAAGACACAAATGGAGGCTTAAACAACACCTATTGATGTGAATATAAAGAATCAATGGTTTCATTGACAAGGTTTTCGCCATTTTCAAGTTGATAGACCTAAAAACGGATTTATGACTCTTCGAGATAAAAATGAGAGTGAATAGAAGTGTTGAAGTGTATTCAGAGGACTTTAATCTCTTAGAACTGTTTTGAGATGTCAAGAGCCACTACAAAGTGCCATTTTCTGTTCTGTACTGGGTTTGAGTAATGAAATTTCATTAAAGGCTTAGATTCAGCCTTTTAGCTCTCTTGATGACATGATTAAGCATGCCATTAAGGTGTAGAAGTAGATCAACAAAAGAAACAAGCATTATAGCTTATTCCATAGTTTTGTTTATTCTTAAACTGTCATAGGAGTTTCAAATTGTGCATATGGGGAGTTGTATTAAAAAGACACAAATGGAGGCTTAAACAACACCTATTGATGTGAATATAAAGAATCAATGGTTTCATTGACAAGGTTTTCGCCATTTTCAAGCTGATAGACCTAAAAAAGGATTTATGCCTCTTCGAGATACAAATGAGAGTGAATAGAAGGGTTGAAGTGTTGAAGTGTAGTCTGAGGACTTTAATCTCTGACAACTGTTTTGAATTTTTCAAGAGCCACTTCAGAGTGCCATTGTTTGCTCTGTACTTGGTTTGAGTGATGATACTTCATTAAAAGGCTTAGATTCAGCCTTTTAGCTCTCTTGATGACATGATTAAGCATGCCATTAAGGTGTAGAAGTAGATCAATAAAAAAAACAAGCATTATAGCTTATTCCATAGTTTTGTTTATTCTTAGAATCTCATAGGAGTTTCAAATTATGCATATGGGGAGTGGTATCAAAAAGACACAAATGGAGGCTTAAACAACACCTATTGATGTGAATATAAAGAATCAATGGTTTCATTGACAAGGTTTTCGCCATTTTCAAGCTGATAGACCTAAAAAAGGATATATGACTCTTCGAGATACAAATGAGAGTGAATAGAAGTGTTGAAGTGTTGAAGTGTAGTCAGACGACTTTAATATCTTAGAACTGTTTTGAGATGTCAAGAGCCACTACAAAGTGCCACTACAAAGTGCCATTTTATGCTCTGTACTGGGTTTGAGTGATTAAACTTCAGTAAAGGCTTAGATTCAGCTTTTTAGCTCTCTTGATGACATGATTAAGCATGCCATTAAGCTGTAGAAGTAGATCAATGAAAGAAACAAGCATTATAGCTTATTCCATAGTTTTGTTTATTCTTAGAATCTCATAGGAGTTTCAAATGGTGCATATAGGAAGTTGTATCAAGAAGACACAAATGGAGGCTTAAACAACACCTATTGATGTGAATATAAAGAATCAATTGTTTCATTGACAAGGTTTTCGCCATTTTCAAGCTGATAGACCTAAAAAAGGATATATGACTCTTCGAGATACAAATGAGAGTGAATAGAAGTGTTGAAGTGTTGAAGTGTAGTCTAAGGACTTTAATCTCTCACAACTGTTTTGAATTTTTCAAGAGCCACTTCAGAGTGCCATTGTGTGCTCTGTACTTGGTTTGAGTGATGAAACTTCATTAAAGGCTTAGATTCAGCCTTTTAGCTCTCTTGATGACATGATTAAGCATGCCATTAAGCTGTAGAAGTAGATCCACGAAAGAAACAAGCATTATAGCTTATTCCATAGTTTTGTTTATTCTTAGAATCTCATAGGAGTTTCAAAATGTGCATATGGGGAGTTGAATCAAAAAGACACAAATGGAGGCTTAAACAACACCTATTGTTGTGAATATAAAGAATCAATGGTTTCATTGACAAGGTTTTCGCCATTTTCAAGCTGATAGACATAAAAACGGATTTATGACTCTTCGAGATAAAAATGAGAGTGAATAGAAGTGTTGAAGTGTAATGTCGGACGACTTTAATATCTTAGATTTTACTGTTTTGATGACATGTTAAGCATGCCCTTTACAAGCAATTAAGCCATTATTTATTCCAGTAGTTTTCTTTTTATAGGAGTTTGAGTGAGTTTTAAACAAAACTGATGTGATGTGAATATAAAGAATAATTGTTTCATTGACAAGGTTTTCGCCATTTTCAAGCTGATAGACCTAAAAACGGATTTATGACTCTTCGAGATAAAAATGAGAGTGAATAGAAGTGTTGAAGTGTTGAAGTGTAGTCTAAGGACTTTAATCTCTCACAACTGTTTTGAATTTTTCAAGAGCCACTTCAGAGTGCCATTGTTTGCTCTGTACTTGGTTTGAGTGATGAAACTTCATTAAAGGCTTAGATTCAGCCTTTTAGCTCTCTTGATGACATGATTAAGCATGCCATTAAGCTGTAGAAGTAGATCAACGAAAGAAACAAGCATTATAGCTTATTCCATAGTTTTGTTTATTCTTAGAATCTCATAGGAGTTTCACATTATGCATATGGGGAGTGGTATCAAAAACACACAAATGGAGGCTTAAACAACACCTATTGATGTGAATATAAAGAATCAATGGTTTCATTGACAAGGTTTTCGCCATTTTCAAGCTGATAGACATAAAAACGGATTTATGACTCTTCGAGATAAAAATGAGAGTGAATAGAAGTGCTGCTGTCTATTCAGAGGACTTTAATCTCTTAGAACTGTTTTGAGATGTCAAGAGCCACTACAAAGTGCCATTTTTTGTTCTGTACTGGGTTTGAGTAATGAAACTTCATTAAAAGCTTAGATTCAGCCTTTTAGCTCTCTTGATGACATGATTAAGCATGCCATTAAGGTGTAGAAGTAGATCAACAAAAGAAACAAGCATTATAGCTTATTCCATAGTTTTGTTTATTCTTAAACTGTCATAGGAGTTTCAAATTGTGCATATGGGGAGTTGTATTAAAAAGACACAAATGGAGGCTTAAACAACACCTATTGATGTGAATATAAAGAATCAATGGTTTCATTGACAAGGTTTTCGCCATTTTCAAGCTGATAGACCTAAAAAAGGATTTATGCCTCTTCGAGATACAAATGAGAGTGAATAGAAGTGTTGAAGTGTTGAAGTGTAGTCTGAGGACTTTAATCTCTCACAACTGTTTTGAGTTTTTCAAGAGCCACTTCAGAGTGCCATTGTTTGCTCTGTACTTGGTTTGAGTGATGATACTTCATTAAAAGGCTTAGATTCAGCCTTTTAGCTCTCTTGATGACATGATTAAGCATGCCATTAAGGTGTAGAAGTAGATCAATAAAAGAAACAAGCATTATAGCTTATTCCATAGTTTTGTTTATTCTTAGAATCTCATAGGAGTTTCACATTATGCATATGGGGAGTGGTATCAAAAAGACACAAATGGAGGCTTAAACAACACCTATTGATGTGAATATAAAGAATTAATGGTTTCATTGACAAGGTTTTCGCCATTTTCAAGCTGATAGACATAAAAACGGATTTATGACTCTTCGAGATAAAAATGAGAGTGAATAGAAGTGTTGAAGTGTACTCAGACGACTTTAATCTCTTAGAACTGTTTTGAGATGTCAAGAGCCACTACAAAGTGCCATTTTATGCTCTGTACTGGATTAGAGTGATTAAACTTCAGTAACGGCTTAGATTCAGCCTTTTAGCTCTCTTGATGACATGATTAAGCATGCCATTAAGCTGTAGAAGTAGATCAACGAAAGAAACAAGCATTATAGCTTATTCCATAGTTTTGTTTATTCTTAGAATCTCATAGGAGTTTCAAATGGTGCATATAGGAAGTTGTATCAAGAAGACACAAATGGAGGCTTAAACAACACCTATTGATGTGAATATAAATAATCAATTGTTTCATTGACAAGGTTTTCGCCATTTTCAAGCTGATAGACCTAAAACGGATTTATGACTCTTGAGATAAAAATGAGAGTGAATAGAAGTGTTGAAGTGTATTCAGAGGACTTTAATCTCTTAGAACTGTTTTGAGATGTCAAGAGCCACTACAAAGTGCCATTTTATGTTCTGTACTGGGTTTGAGTGATGAAACTTCATTAAAGGCTTAGATTCAGCCTTTTAGCTCTCTTGATGACATGATTAAGCATGCCATTAAGGTGTAGAAGTAGATCAACAAAAGAAACAAGCATTATAGCTTATTCCATAGTTTTGTTTATTCTTAAAATCTCATAGGAGTTTCAAATTGTGCATATGGGGAGTTGTATTAAAAAGACACAAATGGAGGCTTAAACAACACCTGTTGATGTGAATATAAAGAATCAATGGTTTTATTGACAAGGTTTTCGCCATTTTCAAGCTGATAGACCTAAAAAAGGATTTATGCCTCTTCGAGATACAAATGAGAGTGAATAGAAGTGTTGAAGTGTTGAAGTGTAGTCTAAGGACTTTAATCTCTAACAACTGTTTTGAATTTTTCAAGAGCCACTTCAGAGTGCCATTGTTTGCTCTGTACTTGGTTTGAGTGATGAAACTTCATTAAAGGCTTAGATTCAGCCTTTTAGCTCTCTTGATGACATGATTAAGCATGCCATTAAGCTGTAGAAGTAGATCAACGAAAGAAACAAGCATTATAGCTTATTCCATAGTTTTGTTTATTCTTAGAATCTCATAGGAGTTTCAAATTATGCATATGGGGAGTTGTATCAAAAAGACACAAATGGAGGCTTAAACAACACCTATTGATGTGAATATAAAGAATCAATGGTTTCATTGACAAGGTTTTCGCCATTTTCAAGCTGATAGACATAAAAACGGATTTATGACTCTTCGAGATAAAAATGAGAGTGAATAGAAGTGTTGAAGTGTAGTCAGACGACTTTAATATCTTAGAACTGTTTTGAGATGTCAAGAGCCACTACAAAGTGCCATTTTATGCTCTGTATTGGGTTTGAGTGATTAAACTTCAGTAAAGGCTTAGATTCAGCTTTTTAGCTCTCTTGATGACATGATTAAGCATGCCATTAAGCTGTAGAAGTAGATCAACGAAAGAAACAAGCATTATAGCTTATTCCATAGTTTTGTTTATTCTTAGAATCTCATAGGAGTTCCAAATGGTGCATATAGGGAGTTGTATTAAGAAGACACAAATGGAGGCTTAAACAACACTTATTGATGTGAATATAAAGAATCAATGGTTTCATTGACAAGGTTTTCGCCATTTTCAAGCTGATAGACCTAAAAACGGATTTATGACTCTTCGAGATAAAAATGAGAGTGAATAGAAGTGTTGAAGTGTATTCAGAGGACTTTAATCTCTTAGAACTGTTTTGAGATGTCAAGAGCCACTACAAAGTTCCATTTTCTGTTCTGTACTGGGTTTGAGTAATGAAACTTCATTAAAAGCTTAGATTCAGCCTTTTAGCTCTCTTGATGACATGATTAAGCATGCCATTAAGGTGTAGAAGTAGATCAACAAAAGAAACAAGCATTATAGCTTATTCCATAGTTTTGTTTATTCTTAAAATCTCATAGGAGTTTCAAATTGTGCATATGGGGAGTTGTTTCAAAAAGACACATCTGGAGGCTGAAACAACACTTATTGATGTAAATATGAAGAATCAATGGTTTCATTTCCAAGGATTTGGCCATTTCAAGCTGATTGACCTAAAAAAGGATTTATGCCTCTTGAGATACAAATCAGAGTGAATAGAAGTGTTGAAGTGTAGTCTGAGGACTTTAATCTCTCACAACTGTTTTGAGTTTTTCAAGAGCCACTTCAGAGTGCCATTGTTTGCTCTGTACTTGGTTTGAGTGATGATACTTCATTAAAAGGCTTAGATTCAGCCTTTTAGCTCTCTTGATGACATGATTAAGCATGCCATTAAGGTGAAGAAGTAGATCAATAAAAGAAACAAGCATTATAGCTTATTCCATAGTTTTGTTTATTCCTAGAATCTCATAGGAGTTTCAAATTATGCATATGGGGAGTGGTATCAAAAAGACACAAATGGAGGCTTAAACAACACCTATTGATGTGAATATAAAGAATCAATGGTTTCATTGACAAGGTTTTCGCCATTTTCAAGCTGATAGACATAAAAACGGATTTATGACTCTTCGAGATAAAAATGAGAGTGAATAGAAGTGTTGAAGTGTACTCAGACGACTTTAATCTCTTAGAACTGTTTTGAGATGTCAAGAGCCACTACAAAGTGCCATTTTATCCTCTGTACTGGATTAGAGTGATTAAACTTCAGTAACGGCTTAGATTCAGCCTTTTAGCTCTCTTGATGACATGATTAAGCATGCCATTAAGCTGTAGAAGTAGATCAACGAAAGAAACAAGCATTATAGCTTATTCCATAGTTTTGTTTATTCTTAGAATCTCATAGGAGTTTCAAATGGTGCATATAGGAAGTTGTATCAAGAAGACACAAATGGAGGCTTAAACAACACCTATTGATGTGAATATAAATAATCAATTGTTTCATTGACAAGGTTTTCGCCATTTTCAAGCTGATAGACCTAAAAACGGATTTATGACTCTTCGAGATAAAAATGAGAGTGAATAGAAGTGTTGAAGTGTATTCAGAGGACTTTAATCTCTTAGAACTGTTTTGAGATGTCAAGAGCCACTACAAAGTGCCATTTTATGTTCTGTACTGGGTTTGAGTGATGAAACTTCATTAAAGGCTTAGATTCAGCCTTTTAGCTCTCTTGATGACATGATTAAGCATGCCATTAAGGTGTAGAAGTAGATCAACAAAAGAAACAAGCATTATAGCTTATTCCATAGTTTTGTTTATTCTTAAAATCTCATAGGAGTTTCAAATTGTGCATATGGGGAGTTGTATTAAAAAGACACAAATGGAGGCTTAAACAACACCTGTTGATGTGAATATAAAGAATCAATGGTTTCATTGACAAGGTTTTCGCCATTTTCAAGCTGATAGACCTAAAAAGGATTTATGACTCTTGAGATAAACAAGAGAGTGAGAAGAAGTGTTGAAGTGTAGTAAGACGACTTTAATATCTTAGAACTGTTTTGAGATTGTCAAGAGCCACTACAAAGTGCCATTTTATGCTCTGTACTTGGGTTTGAGTGATTAAACTTCATTAAAAGGCTTAGATTCAGCTTTTTAGCTCTCTTGATGACATGATTAAGCATGCCATTAAGCTGTAGAAGTAGATCAACGAAAGAAACAAGCATTATAGCTTATTCCATAGTTTTGTTTATTCTTAGAATCTCATAGGAGTTCCAAATGGTGCATATAGGGAGTTGTATCAAGAAGACACAAATGGAGGCTTAAACAACACTGATTGATGTGAATATAAAGAATCAATGGTTTCATTGACAAGGTTTTCGCCATTTTCAAGCTGATAGACCTAAAAACGGATTTATGACTCTTCGAGATAAAAATGAGAGTGAATAGAAGTGTTGAAGTGTTGAAGTGTAGTCTAAGGACTTTAATCTCTCACAACTGTTTTGAATTTTTCAAGAGCCACTTCAGAGTGCCATTGTTTGCTCTGTACTTGGTTTGAGTGATGAAACTTCATTAAAGGCTTAGATTCAGCCTTTTAGCTCTCTTGATGACATGATTAAGCATGCCATTAAGCTGTAGAAGTAGATCAACGAAAGAAACAAGCATTATAGCTTATTCCATAGTTTTGTTTATTCTTAGAATCTCATAGGAGTTTCACATTATGCATATGGGGAGTGGTATCAAAAAGACACAAATGGAGGCTTAAACAACACCTATTGATGTGAATATAAAGAATCAATGGTTTCATTGACAAGGTTTTCGCCATTTTCAAGCTGATAGACATAAAAACGGATTTATGACTCTTCGAGATAAAAATGAGAGTGAATAGAAGTGTTGAAGTGTATTCAGAGGACTTTAATCTCTTAGAACTGTTTTGAGATGTCAAGAGCCACTACAAAGTGCCATTTTTTGTTCTGTACTGGGTTTGAGTAATGAAACTTCATTAAAAGCTTAGATTCAGCCTTTTAGCTCTCTTGATGACATGATTAAGCATGCCATTAAGGTGTAGAAGTAGATCAACAAAAGAAACAAGCATTATAGCTTATTCCATAGTTTTGTTTATTCTTAAACTGTCATAGGAGTTTCAAATTGTGCATATGGGGAGTTGTATTAAAAAGACACAAATGGAGGCTTAAACAACACCTATTGATGTGAATATAAAGAATCAATGGTTTCATTGACAAGGTTTTCGCCATTTTCAAGCTGATAGACCTAAAAAAGGATTTATGCCTCTTCGAGATACAAATGAGAGTGAATAGAAGTGTTGAAGTGTTGAAGTGTAGTCTGAGGACTTTAATCTCTCACAACTGTTTTGAGTTTTTCAAGAGCCACTTCAGAGTGCCATTGTTTGCTCTGTACTTGGTTTGAGTGATGATACTTCATTAAAAGGCTTAGATTCAGCCTTTTAGCTCTCTTGATGACATGATTAAGCATGCCATTAAGGTGTAGAAGTAGATCCACGAAAGAAACAAGCATTATAGCTTATTCCATAGTTTTGTTTATTCTTAGAATCTCATAGGAGTTTCAAAATGTGCATATGGGGAGTGGTATCAAAAAGACACAAATGGAGGCTTAAACAACACCTATTGATGTGAATATAAAGAATTAATGGTTTCATTGACAAGGTTTTCGCCATTTTCAAGCTGATAGACATAAAAACGGATTTATGACTCTTCGAGATAAAAATGAGAGTGAATAGAAGTGTTGAAGTGTAACCAAAAGAGTTGGATCTCTTACAACTGCTTTGAGATGTCAAGAGCCACTACAAAGTGCCATTTTATGCTCTGTACTGGATTAGAGTGATTAAACTTCAGTAACGGCTTAGATTCAGCCTTTTAGCTCTCTTGATGACATGATTAAGCATGCCATTAAGCTGTAGAAGTAGATCAACGAAAGAAACAAGCATTATAAGCTTATTCCATAGTTTTGTTTATTCTTAGAATCTCATAGGAGTTTCAAATGGTGCATATAGGAAGTTGTATCAAGAAGACACAAATGGAGGCTTAAACAACACCTATTGATGTGAATATAAATAATCAATTGTTTCATTGACAAGGTTTTCGCCATTTTCAAGCTGATAGACCTAAAAACGGATTTATGACTCTTCGAGATAAAAATGAGAGTGAATAGAAGTGTTGAAGTGTATTCAGAGGACTTTAATCTCTTAGAACTGTTTTGAGATGTCAAGAGCCACTACAAAGTGCCATTTTATGTTCTGTACTGGGTTTGAGTGATGAAACTTCATTAAAGGCTTAATTTTAGCTCTCTTGATGACATGATTAAGCATGCCATTAAGGTGTAGAAATAGATCAACAAAAAGAAACAAGCATTATAGCTTATTCCATAGTTTTGTTTATTCTTAAAATCTCATAGGAGTTTCAAATTGTGCATATGGGGAGTTGTATCAAAAGACACAAATGGAGGCTTAAACAACACCTTGTTGACGTGAAAATAAAGAATCATTGGAATCATTGCCAAGGATATCGCCATTTTCAACCTGTTCGACCGAAACACGGATTTATGACTCTTCGAGATACAAATGAGAGTGAATAGAAGTGTTGAAGTGTAGTCAGAGGACTTTAATCTCTCACAACTGTTTTGAATTTTTCAAGAGCCACTTCAGAGTGCCATTGTTTGCTCTGTACTTGGTTTGAGTGATGAAACTTCATTAAAGGCTTAGATTCAGCCTTTTAGCTCTCTTGATGACATGATTAAGCATGCCATTAAGGTGTAGAAGTAGATCAACGAAAGAAACAAGCATTATAGCTTATTCCATAGTTTTGTTTATTCTTAGAATCTCATAGGAGTTTCAAATTATGCATATGGGGAGTTGTATCAAAAAGACACAAATGGAGGCTTAAACAACACCTATTGATGTGAATATAAAGAATCAATGGTTTCATTGACAAGGTTTTCGCCATTTTCAAGCTGATTCACCTATAAACGGATTTATGACTCTTCGAGATAAAAATGAGAGTGAATAGAAGTGTTCAAGTGTAGTCAGACGACTTTAATATCTTAGAACTGTTTTGAGATGTCAAGAGCCACTACAAAGTACCATTTTATGCTCTGTACTGGGTTTGAGTGATTAAACTTCAGTAAAGGCTTAGATTCAGCTTTTTAGCTCTCTTGATGACATGATTAAGCATGCCATTAAGCTGTAGAAGTAGATCAACGAAAGAAACAAGCATTATAGCTTATTCCATAGTTTTGTTTATTCTTAGAATCTCATAGGAGTTCCAAATGGTGCATATAGGGAGTTGTATCAAGAAGACACAAATGGAGGCTTAAACAACACTTATTGATGTGAATATAAAGAATCAATGGTTTCATTGACAAGGTTTTCGCCATTTTCAAGCTGATAGACCTAAAAACGGATTTATGACTCTTCGAGATAAAAATGAGAGTGAATAGAAGTGTTGAAGTGTATTCAGAGGACTTTAATCTCTTAGAACTGTTTTGAGATGTCAAGAGCCACTACAAAGTGCCATTTTCTGTTCTGTACTGGGTTTGAGTAATGAAACTTCATTAAAAGCTTAGATTCAGCCTTTTAGCTCTCTTGATGACATGATTAAGCATGCCATTAAGGTGTAGAAGTAGATCAACAAAAGAAACAAGCATTATAGCTTATTCCATAGTTTTGTTTATTCTTAAACTGTCATAGGAGTTTCAAATTGTGCATATGGGGAGTTGTATTAAAAAGACACAAATGGAGGCTTAAACAACACCTATTGATGTGAATATAAAGAATCAATGGTTTCATTGACAAGGTTTTCGCCATTTTCAAGCTGATAGACCTAAAAAAGGATTTATGCCTCTTCGAGATACAAATGAGAGTGAATAGAAGTGTTGAAGTGTTGAAGTGTAGTCTGAGGACTTTAATCTCTCACAACTGTTTTGAGTTTTTCAAGAGCCACTTCAGAGTGCCATTGTTTGCTCTGTACTTGGTTTGAGTGATGATACTTCATTAAAAGGCTTAGATTCAGCCTTTTAGCTCTCTTGATGACATGATTAAGCATGCCATTAAGGTGTAGAAGTAGATCAATAAAAGAAACAAGCATTATAGCTTATTCCATAGTTTTGTTTATTCTTAGAATCTCATAGGAGTTTCACATTATGCATATGGGGAGTGGTATCAAAAAGACACAAATGGAGGCTTAAACAACACCTATTGATGTGAATATAAAGAATCAATGGTTTCATTGACAAGGTTTTCGCCATTTTCAAGCTGATAGACATAAAAACGGATTTATGACTCTTCGAGATAAAAATGAGAGTGAATAGAAGTGTTGAAGTGTACTCAGACGACTTTAATCTCTTAGAACTGTTTTGAGATGTCAAGAGCCACTACAAAGTGCCATTTTATCCTCTGTACTGGATTAGAGTGATTAAACTTCAGTAACGGCTTAGATTCAGCCTTTTAGCTCTCTTGATGACATGATTAAGCATGCCATTAAGCTGTAGAAGTAGATCAACGAAAGAAACAAGCATTATAGCTTATTCCATAGTTTTGTTTATTCTTAGAATCTCATAGGAGTTTCAAATGGTGCATATAGGAAGTTGTATCAAGAAGACACAAATGGAGGCTTAAACAACACCTATTGATGTGAATATAAATAATCAATTGTTTCATTGACAAGGTTTTCGCCATTTTCAAGCTGATAGACCTAAAAACGGATTTATGACTCTTCGAGATAAAAATGAGAGTGAATAGAAGTGTTGAAGTGTATTCAGAGGACTTTAATCTCTTAGAACTGTTTTGAGATGTCAAGAGCCACTACAAAGTGCCATTTTATGTTCGTCTTTGGGTTTGAGTGATGAAACTTCATTAAAGGCTTAGATTCAGCCTTTTAGCTCTCTTGATGACATGATTAAGCATGCCATTAAGGTGTAGAAGTAGATCAACAAAAGAAACAAGCATTATAGCTTATTCCATAGTTTTGTTTATTCTTAAAATCTCATAGGAGTTTCAAATTGTGCATATGGGGAGTTGTATTAAAAAGACACAAATGGAGGCTTAAACAACACCTGTTGATGTGAATATAAAGAATCAATGGTTTCATTGACAAGGTTTTCGCCATTTTCAAGCTGATAGACCTAAAAAAGGATTTATGCCTCTTCGAGATACAAATGAGAGTGAATAGAAGTGTTGAAGTGTTGAAGTGTAGTCTAAGGACTTTAATCTCTAACAACTGTTTTGAATTTTTCAAGAGCCACTTCAGAGTGCCATTGTTTGCTCTGTACTTGGTTTGAGTGATGAAACTTCATTAAAGGCTTAGATTCAGCCTTTTAGCTCTCTTGATGACATGATTAAGCATGCCATTAAGCTGTAGAAGTAGATCAACGAAAGAAACAAGTATTATAGCTTATTCCATAGTTTTGTTTATTCTTAGAATCTCATAGGAGTTTCAAATTATGCATATGGGGAGTTGTATCAAAAAGACACAAATGGAGGCTTAAACAACACCTATTGATGTGAATATAAAGAATCAATGGTTTCATTGACAAGGTTTTCGCCATTTTCAAGCTGATAGACATAAAAACGGATTTATGACTCTTGAGATAAAAATGAGAGTGAATAGAAGTGTTGAAGTGTAGTCAGACGACTTTAATATCTTAGAACTGTTTTGAGATGTCAAGAGCCACTACAAAGTGCCATTTTATGCTCTGTACTGGGTTTGAGTGATTAAACTTCAGTAAAGGCTTAGATTCAGCTTTTTAGCTCTCTTGATGACATGATTAAGCATGCCATTAAGCTGTAGAAGTAGATCAACGAAAGAAACAAGCATTATAGCTTATTCCATAGTTTTGTTTATTCTTAGAATCTCATAGGAGTTCCAAATGGTGCATATAGGGAGTTGTATCAAGAAGACACAAATGGAGGCTTAAACAACACTTATTGATGTGAATATAAAGAATCAATGGTTTCATTGACAAGGTTTTCGCCATTTTCAAGCTGATAGACCTAAAAACGGATTTATGACTCTTCGAGATAAAAATGAGAGTGAATAGAAGTGTTGAAGTGTATTCAGAGGACTTTAATCTCTTAGAACTGTTTTGAGATGTCAAGAGCCACTACAAAGTGCCATTTTCTGTTCTGTACTGGGTTTGAGTAATGAAATTTCATTAAAGGCTTAGATTCAGCCTTTTAGCTCTCTTGATGACATGATTAAGCATGCCATTAAGGTGTAGAAGTAGATCAACAAAAGAAACAAGCATTATAGCTTATTCCATAGTTTTGTTTATTCTTAAACTGTCATAGGAGTTTCAAATTGTGCATATGGGGAGTTGTATTAAAAAGACACAAATGGAGGCTTAAACAACACCTATTGATGTGAATATAAAGAATCAATGGTTTCATTGACAAGGTTTTCGCCATTTTCAAGCTGATAGACCTAAAAAAGGATTTATGCCTCTTCGAGATACAAATGAGAGTGAATAGAAGGGTTGAAGTGTTGAAGTGTAGTCTGAGGACTTTAATCTCTAACAACTGTTTTGAATTTTTCAAGAGCCACTTCAGAGTGCCATTGTTTGCTCTGTACTTGGTTTGAGTGATGATACTTCATTAAAAGGCTTAGATTCAGCCTTTTAGCTCTCTTGATGACATGATTAAGCATGCCATTAAGGTGTAGAAGTAGATCAATAAAAAAAACAAGCATTATAGCTTATTCCATAGTTTTGTTTATTCTTAGAATCTCATAGGAGTTTCAAATTATGCATATGGGGAGTGGTATCAAAAAGACACAAATGGAGGCTTAAACAACACCTATTGATGTGAATATAAAGAATCAATGGTTTCATTGACAAGGTTTTCGCCATTTTCAAGCTGATAGACCTAAAAAAGGATATATGACTCTTCGAGATACAAATGAGAGTGAATAGAAGTGTTGAAGTGTAGTCGGACCGACTTTAATATCTTAGAACTGTTTTGAGATGTCAAGAGCCACTACAAAGTGCCATTTTATGCTCTGTCTTGGGTTTGAGTGATTAAACTTCATTAAAGGCTTAGATTCAGCTTTTTAGCTCTCTTGATGACATGATTAAGCATGCCATTAAGCTGTAGAAGTAGATCAACGAAAGAAACAAGCATTATAAGCTTATTCCATAGTTTTGTTTATTCTTAGAATCTCATAGGAGTTTCAAATGGTGCATATAGGAAGTTGTATCAAGAAGACACAAATGGAGGCTTAAACAACACCTATTGATGTGAATATAAAGAATCAATGGTTTCATTGACAAGGTTTTCGCCATTTTCAAGCTGATAGACATAAAAACGGATTTATGACTCTTCGAGATAAAAATGAGAGTGAATAGAAGTGTTGAAGTGTAGTCAGACGACTTTAATCTCTTAGAACTGTTTTGAGATGTCAAGAGCAACTACAAAGTGCCATTTTATGCTCTGTACTGGGTTTGAGTGATTAAACTTCAGTAAAGGCTTAGATTCAGCCTTTTAGCTCTCTTGATGACATGATTAAGCATGCCATTAAGCTGTAGAAGTAGATCAACGAAAGAAACAAGCATTATAGCTTATTCCATAGTTTTGTTTATTCTTAGAATCTCATAGGAGTTTCAAATGGTGCATATAGGAAGTTGTATCAAGAAGACACAAATGGAGGCTTAAACAACACCTATTGATGTGAATATAAAGAATCAATTGTTTCATTGACAAGGTTTTCGCCATTTTCAAGCTGATAGACATAAAAACGGATTTATGACTCTTCGAGATAAAAATGAGAGTGAATAGAAGTGTTGAAGTGTAGTCGAGGGACTTTAATCTCTTAGAACTGTTTTGAGATGTCAAGAGCCACTACAAAGTGCCATTTTATGCTCTGTACTGGGTTTGAGTGATTAAACTTCATTAAAGGCTTAGATTCAGCCTTTTAGCTCTCTTGATGACATGATTAAGCATGCCATTAAGGTGTAGAAGTAGATCAACGAAAGAAACAAGCATTATAGCTTATTCCATAGTTTTGTTTATTCTTAGAATCTCATAGGAGTTTCAAATTGTGCATATGGGGAGTTGTATCAAAAAGACACAAATGGAGGCTTAAACAACACCTAGTGATGTGAATGTAAAGAATCAATGGTTTCATTGACAAGGTTTTCGCCATTCAAGCTGATAGACCTAAAAAGGATTTATGACTCTTGAGATACAAATGAGAGTGAATAGAAGTGTTGAAGTGTTGAAGTGTAGTCTAAGAACTTTAATCTCTCTAGAACTGTTTTGAATTTTTCAAGAGCCACTAGAGTGCCATTGTTTGCTCTGTACTTGGTTTGAGTGATGAAACTTCATTAAAGGCTTAGATTCAGCCTTTTAGCTCTCTTGATGACATGATTAAGCATGCCATTAAGGTGTAGAAGTAGATCAACGAAAGAAACAAGCATTATAGCTTATTCCATAGTTTTGTTTATTCTTAGAATCTCATAGGAGTTTCAAAATGTGCATATGGGGAGTTGTATCAAAAAGACACAAATGGAGGCTTAAACAACACCTATTGATGTGAATATAAAGAATCAATGGTTTCATTGACAAGGTTTTCGCCATTTTCAAGATGATAGACATAAAAACGGATTTATGACTCTTCGAGATAAAAATGAGAGTGAATAGAAGTGTTGAAGTGTAGTCGAGGACTTTAATCTCTTAGAACTGTTCTGAGATGTCAAGAGCCCCTACACAGTGCCATTTTATGCTCTGTACTTGGGTTTGAGTGATGAAACTTCATTAAAGGCTTAGATTCAGCCTTTTAGCTCTCTTGATGACATGATTAAGCATGCCATTAAGCTGTAGAAGTAGATCAACAAAAGAAACAAGCATTATAGCTTATCCCACAGTTCTGTTAGTTATTTGAATCTCATAGGAGTTTCTAATGGTGAATATAGGGAGTTGTATCAAAAAGACACAAATGGAGGCTTAAACAACACCTATTGATGTGAATATAAAGAATCAATGGTTTCATTGACAAGGTTTTCGCCATTTTCAAGCTGATAGACCTAAAAAGGATTTATGACTCTTGAGATAAAAATGAGAGTGAATAGAAGTGTTGAAGTGTATTCGGAGGACTTTAATCTCTTAGAACTGTTTTGAGATGTCAAAGAGCCCTACAAAGTGCCATTTTTTGCTCTGTACTGGGGTTTGAGTAACAAAACTTCATTAAAGGCTTATATTCAGCCTTTTAGCTCTCTTGATGACATGATTAAGCATGCCATTAAGGTGTAGAAGTAGATCAACAAAAGAAACAAGCATTATAGCTTATTCCATAGTTTTGTTTATTCTTAGAATCTCATAGGAGTTTCAAATTGTGCATATGGGGACTTGTATCAAAAATACACAAATGGAGGCTTAAACAACACCTATTGATGTGAATATAAAGAATCAATGGTTTCATTGACAAGGTTTTCACCATTTTCAAGCTGATAGACCTAAAAAAGGAGTTATGACTCTTTAAGATAGAAATGAAAGTAAATAGAAGTGTTGAAGTGTAGTCGGAGGACTTTAATCTCTTAGAACTGTTTTGAGATTTTTCAAGAGCCACTTCAAAGTGCCATTTTTTGCTCTGTACTTGGTTTGAGTGATGATACTTCATTAAAAGGCTTAGATTCAGCCTTTTAGCTCTCTTGATGACATGATTAAGCATGCCATTAAGGTGTAGAAGTAGATCAATAAAAAAAACAAGCATTATAGCTTATTCCATAGTTTTGTTTATTCTTAGAATCTCATAGGAGTTTCAAATTATGCATATGGGGAGTGGTATCAAAAAGACACAAATGGAGGCTTAAACAACACCTATTGATGTGAATATAAAGAATCAATGGTTTCATTGACAAGGTTTTCGCCATTTTCAAGCTGATAGACCTAAAAAAGGATATATGACTCTTCGAGATACAAATGAGAGTGAATAGAAGTGTTGAAGTGTAGTCTTAGGAGTTTAATCTCTTAGAACTGTTTTGAGATGTCAAGAGCCACTACAAAGTGCCATTTTATGCTCTGTCTTTGGGTTTGAGTGATTAAACTTCATTAAAGGCTTAGATTCAGCTTTTAGCTCTCTTGATGACATGATTAAGCATGCCATTAAGCTGTAGAAGTAGATCAACGAAAGAAACAAGCATTATAGCTTATTCCATAGTTTTGTTTATTCTTAGAATCTCATAGGAGTTTCAAATGGTGCATATAGGAAGTTGTATCAAGAAGACACAAATGGAGGCTTAAACAACACCTATTGATGTGAATATAAAGAATCAATTGTTTCATTGACAAGGTTTTCGCCATTTTCAAGCTGATAGACCTAACAAAGGCTATATGACTCTCCGAGATACAAATGAGAGTGAATAGAAGTGTTGAAGTGTTGAAGTGTAGTCTAAGGACTTTAATCTCTCACAACTGTTTTGAATTTTTCAAGAGCCACTTCAGAGTGCCATTGTTTGCTCTGTACTTGGTTTGAGTGATGAAACTTCATTAAAGGCTTAGATTCAGCCTTTTAGCTCTCTTGATGACATGATTAAGCATGCCATTAAGCTGTAGAAGTAGATCCACGAAAGAAACAAGCATTATAGCTTATTCCATAGTTTTGTTTATTCTTAGAATCTCATAGGAGTTTCAAAATGTGCATATGGGGAGTTGAATCAAAAAGACACAAATGGAGGCTTAAACAACACCTATTGTTGTGAATATAAAGAATCAATGGTTTCATTGACAAGGTTTTCGCCATTTTCAAGCTGATAGACATAAAAACGGATTTATGACTCTTCGAGATAAAAATGAGAGTGAATAGAAGTGTTGAAGTGTAGTCAGACGACTTTAATATCTTAGAACTGTTTTGAGATGTCAAGAGCCACTACAAAGTGCCATTTTATGCTCTGTACTGGGTTTGAGTGATTAAACTTCAGTAAAGGCTTAGATTCAGCTTTTTAGCTCTCTTGATGACATGATTAAGCATGCCATTAAGCTGTAGAAGTAGATCAACGAAAGAAACAAGCATTATAGCTTATTCCATAGTTTTGTTTATTCTTAGAATCTCATAGGAGTTCCAAATGGTGCATATAGGGAGTTGTATCAAGAAGACACAAATGGAGGCTTAAACAACACTGATTGATGTGAATATAAAGAATCAATGGTTTCATTGACAAGGTTTTCGCCATTTTCAAGCTGATAGACCTAAAAACGGATTTATGACTCTTCGAGATAAAAATGAGAGTGAATAGGAGTGTTGAAGTGTAAGTCAGAGGACTTTAATCTCTCACAACTGTTCTGAATTTTTCAAGAGCCACTTCAGAGTGCCATTGTTTGCTCTGTACTTGGTTTGAGTGATGAAACTTCATTAAAGGCTTAGATTCAGCCCTTTAGCTCTCTTGATGACATGATTAAGCATGCCATTAAGCTGTAGAAGTAGATCAACGAAAGAAACAAGCATTATAGCTTATTCCATAGTTTTGTTTATTCTTAGAATCTCATAGGAGTTTCAAATTATGCATATGGGGAGTTGTATCAAAAAGACACAAATGGAGGCTTAAACAACACCTATTGATGTGAATATAAAGAATCAATGGTTTCATTGACAAGGTTTTCGCCATTTTCAAGCTGATAGACCTAAAAAGGATTTATGACTCTTGAGATAAAAATGAGAGTGAATAGAAGTGTTGAAGTGTATTAAGAGGACTTTAATCTCTTAGAACTGTTTTGAGATGTCAAGAGCCACTTCAAAGTGCCATTTTTTGCTCTGTACTTGGTTTGAGTAATGAAACTTCATTAAAAAGCTTAGATTCAGCCTGTTAGCTCTCTTGATGACATGATTAAGCATGCCATTAAGGTGTAGAAGTAGATCAACAAAAGAAACAAGCATTATAGCTTATTCCATAGTTTTGTTTATTCTTAGAATCTCATAGGAGTTTCAAATTGTGCATATGGGGAGTTGTATCAAAAAGACACAAATGGAGGCTTAAACAACACCTATTGATGTGAATATAAAGAATCAATGGTTTCATTGACAAGGTTTTCGCCATTTTCAAGCTGATAGAACTAAAAACGGATTTATGACTCTTGGAGATAAAAATGAGAGTGAATAGAAGTAATGAAGTGTAGTCAGAGGACTTTAATCTCTTAGAACTGTTTTAAGATGTCAAGAGCCACTACAAAGTGCCATTTTATGTTCTGTACTGGGTTTGAGTGATGAAAGTTCATTAAAGGCTTAGATTCAGCCTTTTAGCTCTCTTGATGACATGATTAAGCATGCCATTAAGGTGTAGAAGTAGATCAACAAAAGAAACAAGCATTATAGCTTATTCTATAATTTTGTTTATTCTTAGAATCTCATAAGAGTTTCAAATGGTGCATATAGGGAGTTGTATCAAGAAGACACAAATGGAGGCTTAAACAACACCTATTGATGTGAATATAAAGAATCAATTGTTTCATTGACAAGGTTTTCGCCATTTTCAAGCTGATAGACCTAAAAACGGATTTATGACTCTTCGAGATAAAAATGAGAGTGAATAGAAGTGTTGAAGTGTATTCAGAGGACTTTAATCTCTTAGAACTGTTTTGAGATGTCAAGAGCCACTAGAGTGCCATTTTTGTTCTGTACTGGGTTTGAGTGATGAAACTTCATTAAAGGCTTAGATTCAGCCTTTTAGCTCTCTTGATGACATGATTAAGCATGCCATTAAGGTGTAGAAGTAGATCAACAAAAGAAACAAGCATTATAGCTTATTCCATAGTTTTGTTTATTCTTAGAATCTCATAGGAGTTTCAAATTGTGCATATGGGGAGTTGTATCAAAAAGACACAAATGGAGGCTTAAACAACACCTATTGATGTGAATATAAAGAATCAATGGTTTTCATTGACAAGGTTTTCGCCATTTTCAAGCTGATAGACCTAAAAAAGGATTTATGACTCTTGAGATACAAATGAGAGTGAATAGAAGTGTTGAAGTGTAGTCAGAGGACTTTAATCTCTTACAACTGTTTTGAGATTTTTCAAGAGCCACTTAAAGTGCCATTGTTTGCTCTGTACTTGGTTTAAGTGATGAAACTTCATTAAAGGCTTAGATTCAGCCTTTTAGCTCTCTTGATGACATGATTAAGCATGCCATTAAGCTGTAAAAGTAGATCAACGAAAGAAACAAGCATTATAGCTTATTCCATAGTTTTGTTTATTCCTAGGATCTCATAGGAGTTTCAAATGGTGCATATAGGGAGTTGTATCAAAAAGACACAAATGGAGGCTTAAACAACACCTATTGATGTGAATATAAAGAATCAATGGTTTCATTGACAAGGTTTTCGCCATTTTCAAGCTGATGGACATAAAAAAGGATTTATGACTCTTCGAGATAGATATGAGAGTGAATAGAAGTGTTGAAGTGTAGTCAGGGACTTTAATCTCTTAGAACTGTTTTGAGATGTCAAGAGCCCTACAAAGTGCCATTTTATGCTCTGTACTTGGGTTTGAGTAATGAAACTTCATTAAAGGCTTAGATTCAGCCTTTTAGCTCTCTTGATGACATGATTAACCATGCCATTAAGGTGTAGAAGTAGATCAAGAAAGAAACAAGCATTATAGCTTATGCCATAGTTTTGTTTATTCTTAGAATCTCATAGGAGTGTCAAATGGTGCATATAGGGAGTTGTATTAAAAAGACACGAATGGAGGCTTAAACAACACTTATTGATGTGAATATAAAGAATCAATGGTTTCATTGACAAGGTTTTCGCCATTTTCAAGCTGATAGACCTAAAAAGGATTTATGACTCTTGAGATAAAAATGAGAGTGAATAGAAGTGTTGAAGTGTATTGAGAGGACTTTAATCTCTTAGAACTGTTTTGAGATTGTCAAGAGCCACTTCAAAGTGCCATTTTTTGTTCTGTACTGGGTTTGAGTAATGAAATTTCATTAAAGGCTTAGATTCAGCCTTTTAGCTCTCTTGATGACATGATTAAGCATGCCATTAAGGTGTAGAAGTAGATCAACAAAAAAACAAGCATTATAAGCTTATTCCATAGTTTTGTTTATTCTTAGAATCTCATAGGAGTTTCAAATTGTGCATATGGGGAGTTGTATCAAAAAGACACAAATGGAGCTTAAACAACACCTATTGATGTGAATATAAAGAATCAATGGTTTTCATTGACAAGGTTTTCGCCATTTTCAAGCTGATAGACCTAAAAAAGGATTTATGCCTCTTGAGATACAAATGAGAGTGAATAGAAGTGTTGAAGTGTTGAAGTGTAGTCGAAGGACTTTAATCTCTTATAACTGTTTTGAATTTTTCAAGAGCCACTTCAAAGTGCCATTTTTTGCTCTGTACTTGGTTTGAGTGATGAAACTTCATTAAAGGCTTAGATTCAGCCTTTTAGCTCTCTTGATGACATGATTAAGCATGCCATTAAGGTGTAGAAGTAGATCAATAAAAAGAAACAAGCATTATAGCTTATTCCGTAGCATTGTTTATTCTTTGAATCTCACAAGAGTTTAAAATTGTGGTTATGGGGAGATGTATCAAAAAGACACAAATAAAGGTTTAAACAACACCTATTAATATGAATATAAAGAATCAATGGTTTCATTGACAAGGTTTTCGCCATTTTCAAGCTGATAGACCTAAAAAAGGATATATGACTCTTCGAGATACATATGAGAGTGAATAGAAGTGTTGAAGTGTTGAAGTGTAGTCTAAGGACTTTAATCTCTTAGAAGTGTTTTGAGATGTCAAGAGCCACTACAAAGTGCCATTTTATGCTCTGTACTGGGTTTGAGTGATGAAACTTCATTAAAGGCTTAGATTCAGCCTTTTAGCTCTCTTGATGACATGATTAAGCATGCCATTAAGCTGTAGAAGTAGATCAACGAAAGAAACAAGCATTATAGCTTATTCCATAGTTTTGTTTATTCTTAGAATCTCATAGGAGTTTCAAATGGTGCATATAGGGAGTTGTATCAAGAAGACACAAATGGAGGCTTAAACAACACCTATTGATGTGAATATAAAGAATCAATGGTTTCATTGACAAGGTTTTCGCCATTTTCAAGCTGATAGACATAAAAACGGATTTATGACTCTTCGAGATAAAAATGAGAGTGAATAGAAGTGTTGAAGTGTAGTCAGACGACTTTAATCTCTTAGAACTGTTTTGAGATGTCAAGAGCCACTACAAAGTGCCATTTTATGCTCTGTCTTTGGGTTTGAGTGATTAAACTTCATTAAAGGCTTAGATTCAGCTTTTTAGCTCTCTTGATGACATGATTAAGCATGCCATTAAGGTGTAGAAGTAGATCAACGAAAGAAACAAGCATTATAGCTTATTCCATAGTTTTGTTTATTCTTAGAATCTCATAGGAGTTTCAAATGGTGCATATAGGGAGTTATATCAAGAAGACACAAATGGAGGCTTAAACAACACTATTGATGTGAATATAAAGAATCAATGGTTTCATTGACAAGGTTTTCGCCATTTTCAAGCTGATAGACCTAAAAACGGAGTTATGACTCTTGAGATAAAAATGAGAGTGAATAGAAGTGTTGAAGTGTAGTCGGGCGACTTTAATCTCTTAGAACTGTTTTGAGATTTTTCAAGAGCCACTTCAGAGCGCAATATTATGCTCTGTGCTGGGTTTGAGTGATTAAACTTCATTAAAGGCTTAGATTCAGCCTTTTAGCTCTCTTGATGACATGATTAAGCATGCTATTAAGGTGTAGAAATAGATCAACGAAAGAAACAAGCATTATAGCTTATTCCATAGTTTTGTTTATTCTTAGAATCTCATAGGAGTTTCAAATTGTGCATATGGGGAGTTGTATCAAAAAGACACAAATGGAGGCTTAAACAACACCTATTGATGTGAATATAAAGAATCAATGGTTTTTCATTGACAAGGTTTTCGCCATTTTCAAGCTGATAGACCTAAAAAGGATTTATGACTCTTGAGATACAAATGAGAGTGAATAGAAGTGTTGAAGTGTTGAAGTGTAGTCGAAGGACTTTAATCTCTTAGAACTGTTTTGAGATTTTTCAAGAGCCACTTAAGTGCCATTTTTTGCTCTGTACTTGGGTTTGAGTGATGAAACTTCATTAAAGGCTTAGATTCAGCCTTTTAGCTCTCTTGATGACATGATTAAGCATGCCATTAAGGTGTAGAAGTAGATCAACAAAAGGAAACAAGCATTATAGCTTATTCCATAGTTTTGTTTATTCTTAGAATCTCATAGGAGTTTCAAATTGTGCATATGGGGAGTTGTATCAAAAAGACACAAATGGAGGCTTAAACAACACCTATTGATGTGAATATAAAGAATCAATGGTTTTCATTGACAAGGTTTTCGCCATTTTCAAGCTGATAGACATAAAAACGGTTTATGACTCTTGAGATAAAAATGAGAGTGAATAGAAGTGTTGAAGTGTATTCAGAGGACTTTAATCTCTTAGAACTGTTTTGGGATGTCAAGAGCCACTACAAAGTGCCATTTTATGCTCTGTCTTTGGGTTTGAGTAATGAAACTTCATTAAAAGCTTAGATTCAGCCTTTTAGCTCTCTTGATGACATGATTAAGCATGCCATTAAGGTGTAGAAGTAGATCAACAAAAGAAACAAGCATTATAACTTATTCCATAGTTTTGTTTATTCTTAGAATCTCATAGGAGTTTCAAATTGTGCATATGGGGAGTTGTATTAAAAGACCCAAATGGAGGCTTAAACAACACCTATTGATGTGAATATAAAGAATCAATGGTTTTCATTGACAAGGTTTTCGCCATTTTCAAGCTGATAGACCTAAAAACGGATTTATGACTCTTGAGATAAAATGAGAGTGAATAGAAGTGTTGAAGTGTAGTCAGAGGACTTTAATCTCTTAGAACTGTTTTGAGATTTCAAGAGCCACTACAAAGTGCCATTGTTTGCTCTGTACTTGGGTTTGAGTGATGAAACTTCATTAAAGGCTTAGATTCAGCCTTTTTAGCTCTCTTGATGACATGATTAAGCATGCCATTAAAGGTGTAGAAGTAGATCAACAAAAGAAACAAGCATTATAGCTTATTCCATAGTTTTGTTTATTCTTAGAATCTCATAGGAGTTTCAAATTGTGCATATGGGGAGTTGTATCAAAAAGACACAAATGGAGGCTTAAACAACACCTATTGGTGTGAATATAAAGAATCAATGGTTTTTCATTGACAAGGTTTTCGCCATTTTCAAGCTGATAGACCTAAAAAGGATTTATGACTCTTGAGATACAAATGAGAGTGAATAGAAGTGTTGAAGTGTTGAAGTGTAGTCGAGGACTTTAATCTCTTAGAACTGTTTTGAGTTTTCAAGAGCCACTTCAAAGTGCCATTTTTTGCTCTGTACTTGGTTTGAGTGATGAAACTTCATTAAAAGGCTTAGATTCAGCCTTTTAGCTCTCTTGATGACATGATTAAGCATGCCATTAAGGGGTAGAAGTGGAGCGACAAAAGGAAGAAGCATTATAAGCTTATTCCATAGTTTTGTTTATTCTTAGAATCTCATAGGAGTTTCAAATGGTGCATATGGGAGTTGTATCAAAAGACACAAATGGAGGCTTAAACAACACCTATTGATGTGAATATAAAGAATCAATGGTTTTCATTGACAAGGTTTTCGCCATTTTCAAGCTGATAGACCTAAAAAGGATTTATGACTCTTGAGATAAAAATGAGAGTGAATAGAAGTGTTGAAGTGTTGAAGTGTAGTCAGAGGACTTTAATATCTTAGAACTGTTTTGAGATGTCAGCAAGTGCCACTACAAAGTGCCATTTTATGCTCTGTCTTTGGGTTTGAGTAATTAAACTTCATTAAAGGCTTAGATTCAGCTTTTTAGCTCTCTTGATGACATGATTAAGCATGCCATTAAGCTGTAGAAGTAGATCAAAAGAAAAAGCAAGCATTATAAGCTTATTCCATAGTTTTGTTTATTCTTAGAATCTCATAGGAGTTTCAAATGGTGCATATAGGGAGTTGTATCAAGAAGACACGAATGGAGCTTAAACAACACCTATTGATGTGAATATAAAGAATCAATGGTTTCATTGACAAGGTTTTCGCCATTTTCAAGCTGATAGACCTAAAAAGGTATTTATGACTCTTGAGATACAAATGAGAGTGAATAGAAGTGTTGAAGTGTTGAAGTGTAGTCTAGGACTTTAATCTCTCACAACTGTTTTGAATTTTTCAAGAGCCACTTGAGTGCCATTGTTTGCTCTGTACTTGGTTTAAGTGATGAATCTTCATTAAAGGATTAGATTCAGCCTTTTAGCTCTCTTGATGACATGATTAAGCATGCCATTAAGGTGTAGAAGTAGATCACCAAAAGAAACAAGCATTATAGCTTATTCCATAGTTTTTTTTATTCTTAGAATCTCATAGGAGTTTCAAATTGTGCATATGGGGAGTTGTATCAAAAAGACACAAATGGAAGCTTAAACAACACCTATTGATGTGAATATGAAGAATCAATGGTTTCATTGACAAGGTTTTCGCCATTTTCAAGCTGATAGACCTAAAAACGGATTTATGACTCTTGAGATAAAAATGAGAGTGAATAGAAGTGTTGAAGTGTAGTCAGGGACTTTAATATCTTAGAACTGTTTTGAGATGTCAAGAGCCACTACAAAGTGCCATTTTATGCTCTGTCTTGGGTTTGAGTGATTAAACTTCATTAAAGGCTTAGATTCAGCTTTTTAGCTCTCTTGATGACATGATTAAGCATGCCATTAAGCTGTAGAAGTAGATCAACGAAAGAAACAAGCATTATAAGCTTATTCCATAGTTTTGTTTATTCTTAGAATCTCATAGGAGTTTCAAATGGTGCATATAGGGAGTTGTATCAAGAAGACACAAATGGAGGCTTAAACAACACTATTGATGTGAATATAAAGAATCAATGGTTTTCATTGACAAGGTTTTCGCCATTTTCAAGCTGATAGACCTAAAAAGGATTTATGACTCTTGAGATACAAATGAGAGTGAATAGAAGTGTTGAAGTGTTGAAGTGTAGTCTAAGGACTTTAATCTCTCAACTGTTTTGAATTTTCAAGAGCCACTTCAGAGTGCCATTGTTTGCTCTGTACTTGGTTTAAGTGATGAAACTTCATTAAAGGCTTAGATTCAGCCTTTTAGCTCTCTTGATGACATGATTAAGCATGCCATTAAGCTGTAGAAGTAGATCAACGAAAGAAACAGGCATTATAGCTTATTCCATAGTTTTGTATATTCTTAGAATCTCATAGGAGTTTCAAATTGTGCATATGGGGAGTTGTTTCAAAAAGACACAACTGGAGGCTTAAACAACACCTATTGATGTGAATATAAAGAATCAATGGTTTCATTGACAAGGTTTTCGCCATTTTCAAGCTGATGGACATAAAAAAGGATTTATGACTCTTCGAGATACAAAAGAGAGTGAATAGAAGTGTTGAAGTGTAGTCAGAGGACTTTAATCTCTTAGAACTGTTTTGAGATGTCAAGAGCCACTACAAAGTGCTAATTTATGCTCTGTACTGGGTTTGAGTGATGAAACTTCATTAAAGGCTTAGATTCAGCCTTTTAGCTCTCTTGATGACATGATTAAGCATGCCATTAAGGTGTAGAAGTAGATTAACAAAAGAAACAAGCATTATAGCTTATTCCATAGTTTTGTTTATTCTTAGAATCTCATAGGAGTTTCAAAGTGTGCATATGGGGAATTGTATCAAAAGACACAAATGGAGGCTTAAACAACACTATTGATGTGAATATAAAGAATCAATGGTTTCATTGACAAGTTTTTCGCCATTTTCAAGGTGATAGACCTAAAACGGATTTATGACTCTTGAGATAAAAATGAGAGTGAATAGAAGTGTTGAAGTGTATTAGAGGACTTTAATCTCTTAGAACTGTTTTGAGATGTCAAGAGCCACTACAAAGTGCCATTTTTGCTCTGTATTGGGTTTGAGTAATGAAACTTCATTAAAAGGCTTAGATTCGGCTTTTTAGCTCTCTTGATGACATGATTAAGCATGCCATTAAGGTGTAAAAGTAGATCAACAAAAGAAACAAGCATTATAGCTTATTCCATAGTTTTGTTTATTCTTAGAATCTCATAGGAGTTTCAAATTGTGCATATGGGGAGTTGTATTAAAAAGACACAAATGGAGGCTTAAACAACACTATTGATGTGAATATAAAGAATCAATGGTTTTCATTGACAAGGTTTTCGCCATTTTCAAGGTGATAGACCTAAAAAGGATTTATGACTCTTGAGATACAAATGAGAGTGAATAGAAGTGTTGAAGTGTTGAAGTGTAGTCGAGGACTTTAATCTCTTAGAACTGTTTTGAGTTTTCAAGAGCCACTTCAGAGAACCATTGTTTGCTCTGTACGGGGGTGGAGCGATGTAACTTCAGTAAAGGCTTAGATACAGCCTCTTAGCTCGCTTGATGACGTGATAAAGCATGCCATTAAGGTGTAGAAGTAGATCAACAAAAGAAACAAGCATTATAGCTTATTCCGTAGTTTTGTTTATTCTTAGAATCTCATAGGAGTTTCACATTATGCATATGGGGAGTTGGTATCAAAAGACACAAATGGAGGCTTAAACAACACCTATTGATGTGAATATAAAGAATCAATGGTTTTTCATTGACAAGGTTTTCGCCATTTTCAAGCTGATAGACATAAAAAGGATTTATGACTCTTGAGATAAAAATGAGAGTGAATAGAAGTGTTGAAGTGTAGTCGAGGACTTTAATATCTTAGAACTGTTTTGAGATGTCAAGAGCCACTACAAAGTGCCATTTTATGCTCTGTACTTGGGTTTGAGTGATGAAACTTCATTAAAGGCTTAGATTCAGCCTTTTAGCTCTCTTGATGACATGATTAAGCATGCCATTAAGCTGTAGAAGTAGATCAATGAAAGAAACAAGCATTATAGCTTATTCCGTAGTTTTGTTTATTCTTAGAATCTCATAGGAGTTTCAAATGGTGCATATAGGGGAGTTGTATTAAAAGACACAAATGGGCTTAAACAACACTTATTGATGTGAATATAAAGAATCAATGGTTTTCATTGACAAGGTTTTCGCCATTTTCAAGCTGATAGACCTAAAAACGGATTTATGACTCTTGAGATAAAAATGAGAGTGAATAGAAGTGTTGAAGTGTATTCGGAGGACTTTAATCTCTTAGAACTGTTTTGAGATGTCAAGAGCCACTACAAAGTGCCATTTTCTGTTATGTACTGGGTTTGAGTAATGAAATTTCATTAAAGGCTTAGATTCAGCCTTTTAGCTCTCTTGATGACATGATTAAGCATGCCATTAAGGTGTAGAAATAGATCAACAAAAGAAACAAGCATAATAGCTTATTCCGTGGTTTTGTTTATTCTTAAAATCTCATAGGAGTTTCAAATTGTGCATATGGGAGTTGTATCAAAAAGACACGAATGGAGGCTTAAACAACACCTATTGATGTGAATCTAAAGAATCAATTGTTTCATTGACAAGGTTTTCCCCATATTCAAGCTCATAGTACTAAAAAAGGATTAATGCCTCTTCGAGATACAAATGAAAGTGAATAGAAAGGTTGAAGTGTTGAAGTGTAGTCGAGGACTTTAATCTCTAAGAACTGTTTTGAGTTTTCAAGAGCCACTTCAAAGTGCCATTGTTTGCTCTGTACTTGGTTTGAGTGATGAAACTTCATTAAAGGCTTAGATTCAGCCTTTTAGCTCTCTTGATGACATGATTAAGCATGCCATTAAGGTGTAGAAATGGATCAATAAAAAAACAAGCATTATAGCTTATTCCATAGTTTTGTTTATTCTTAGAATCTCATAGGAGTTTCAAATTGTGCATATGGGGAGTTGTATCAAAAGACACAAATGGAGCTTAAACAACACCTATTGATGTGAATATAAAGAATCAATGGTTTTTTCATTGACAAGGTTTTCGCCATTTTCAAGCTGATAGACCTAAAAAGGATATATGACTCTTGAGATACAAATGAGAGTGAATAGAAGTGTTGAAGTGTTGAAGTGTAGTCGAGGACTTTAATATCTTATAACTGTTTTGAGATGTCAAGAGCCACTACAAAGTGCCATTGCCATTTTATGCTCTGTACTTGGGTTTGAGTGATGAAACTTCATTAAAGGCTTAGATTCAGCCTTTTTAGCTCTCTTGATGACATGATTAAGCATGCCATTAAGGTGTAGAAATAGATCAATGAAAGAAACAAGCATTATAAGCTTATTCCATAGTTTTGTTTATTCTTAGAATCTCATAGGAGTTTCAAATGGTGCATATAGGGAGTTGTATCAAGAAGACACAAATGGAAGCTTAAACAACACCTATTGATGTGAATATAAAGAATCAATTGTTTTTCATTGACAAGGTTTTCGCCATTTTCAAGGTGATAGACCTAAAAAAGGATATATGACTCTTGAGATACAAATGAGAGTGAATAGAAGTGTTGAAGTGTTGAAGTGTAGTCTAAGGACTTTAATCTCTCATAGCTGTTTTGAATTTTTCAAGAGCCACTTGAGTGCCATTGTGTGCTCTGTACTTGGTTTGCGTGATTAAACTTCGTTAAAGGCTTAGATTCAGCCTTTTAGCTCTCTTGATGCCATGATTAAGCTTGCCATTAAGCTGTAGAAGTAGATCCACGAAAGAAACAAGCATTATAGCTTATTCCATAGTTTTGTTTATTCTTAGAATCTCATAGGAGTTTCAAATATGTGCATATGGGAGTTGAATCAAAAGGACACAAATGGAGGCTTAAACAACACCTATTGTTGTGAATATAAAGAATCAATGGTTTCATTGACAAGGTTTTCGCCATTTTCAAGCTGATAGACATAAAAACGGATTTATGACTCTTGAGATAAAAATGAGAGTGAATAGAAGTGTTGAAGTGTAGTCGACGACTTTAATATCTTAGAACTGTTTTGAGATGTCAGAGCCACTACAAAGTGCCATTTTATGCTCTTGTATTGGGTTTGAGTGATTAAACTTCATTAAAGGCTTAGATTCAGCTTTTAGCTCTCTTGATGACATGATTAAGCATGCCATTAAGCTGTAGAAGTAGATCAACGAAAAGAAACAAGCATTATAGCTTATTCCATAGTTTTGTTTATTCTTAGAATCTCATAGGAGTTTCAAATGGTGCATATAGGGAGTTGTATCAAAAGACACAAATGGAGGCTTAAACAACACCTATTGATGTGAATATAAAGAATCAATGGTTTCATTGACAAGGTTTTCGCCATTTTCAAGGTGATAGACCTAAAAAGGATTTATGACTCTTGAGATAAAAATGAGAGTGAATAGAAGTGTTGAAGTGTTGAAGTGTAGTCTAAGGACTTTAATCTCTTCAACTGTTTTGAATTTTCAAGAGCCACTTAGAGTGCCATTGTTTGCTCTGTACTTGGTTTGAGTGATGAAACTTCATTAAAGGCTTAGATTCAGCCTTTTAGCTCTCTTGATGACATGATTAAGCATGCCATTAAGCTGTAAGAAGTGGATCAACGAAAACAAGCATTATAGCTTATTCCATAGTTTTGTTTATTCTTAGAATCTCATAGGAGTTTCACATTATGCATATGGAATTGGTATCAAAAACACACAAATGGAGGCTTAAACAACACCTATTGATGTGAATATAAAGAATCAATGGTTTTCATTGACAAGGTTTTCGCCATTTTTCAAGCTGATAGACATAAAAACGGATTTATGACTCTTGAGATAAAAATGAGAGTGAATAGAAGTGTTGAAGTGTATGGGAGGACTTTAATCTCTTAGAACTGTTTTGAGATGTCAAGAGCCACTACAAAGTGCCATTTTATTCTCTATTGGGTTTGAGTAATGAAACTTCATTAAAAGCTTAGATTCAGCCTTTTAGCTCTCTTGATGACATGATTAAGCATGCCATTAAGGTGTAAAATAGATCAACAAAAGAAACAAGCATTATAGCTTATTCCATAGTTTTGTTTATTCTTAGAATCTCATAGGAGTTTCAAATTGTGCATATGGGGAGTTGTATTAAAAGACACAAATGGAGGCTTAAACAACACTTATTGATGTGAATATAAAGAATCAATGGTTTTCATTGACAAGGTTTTCGCCATTTTCAAGGTGATAGACCTAAAAACGGATTTATGACTCTTGAGATAAAAATGAGAGTGAATAGAAGTGTTGAAGTGTATTCAGAGGACTTTAATCTCTTAGAACTGTTTTGAGATGTCAAGAGCCACTACAAAGTGCCATTTTCTGTTCTGTACTGGGTTTGAGTAATGAAACTTCATTAAAAGCTTAGATTCAGCCTTTTAGCTCTCTTGATGACATGATTAAGCATGCCATTAAGGTGTAGAAGTAGATCAACAAAAGAAACAAGCATTATAGCTTATTCCATAGTTTTGTTTATTCTTAAACTGTCATAGGAGTTTTAAATTGTGCATATGGGGAGTTGTATTAAAAAGACACAAATGGAGGCTTAAACAACACCTATTGATGTGAATATAAAGAATCAATGGTTTCATTGACAAGGTTTTCGCCATTTTCAAGCTGATAGACCTAAAAAAGGATTTATGCCTCTTGAGATACAAATGAGAGTGAATAGAAGTGTTGAAGTGTTGAAGTGTAGTCTAAGGGACTTTAATCTCTCACAAGCTGTTTTGAGTTTTCAAGAGCCCTGAGTGCCATTGTTTGCTCTGTACTTGGTTTGAGTGATGATACTTCATTAAAAAGGCTTAGATTCAGCCTTTTAGCTCTCTTGATGACATGATTAAGCATGCCATTAAGGTGTAGAAATGGATCAATAAAAGAAACAAGCATTATAAGCTTATTCCATAGTTTTGTTTATTCTTAGAATCTCATAGGAGTTTCACATTATGCATATGGGGAGTTGGTATCAAAAAGACACAAATGGGCTTAAACAACACTTATTGATGTGAATATAAAGAATCAATGGTTTCATTGACAAGGTTTTCGCCATTTTCAAGCTGATAGACATAAAAACGGATTTATGACTCTTCGAGATAAAAATGAGAGTGAATAGAAGTGTTGAAGTGTAGTCAGACGACTTTAATATCTTAGAACTGTTTTGAGATGTCAAGAGCCACTACAAAGTGCCATTTTATGCTCTGTACTGGGTTTGAGTGATTAAACTTCAGTAAAGGCTTAGATTCAGCTTTTTAGCTCTCTTGATGACATGATTAAGCATGCCATTAAGCTGTAGAAGTAGATCAACGAAAGAAACAAGCATTATAGCTTATTCCATAGTTTTGTTTATTCTTAGAATCTCATAGGAGTTCCAAATGGTGCATATAGGGAGTTGTATCAAGAAGACACAAATGGAGGCTTAAACAACACTTATTGATGTGAATATAAAGAATCAATGGTTTCATTGACAAGGTTTTCGCCATTTTCAAGCTGATAGACCTAAAACGGATTTATGACTCTTGAGATAAAATGAGAGTGAATAGAAGTGTTGAAGTGTATTCGGGGAGGACTTTAATCTCTTAGAACTGTTTTGAGATGTCAAGAGCCACTACAAAGTGCCATTTTTGTTCTGTCTTGGGTTTGAGTAATGAAATTTCATTAAAGGCTTAGATTAGCCTTTTAGCTCTCTTGATGACATGATTAAGCATGCCATTAAGGTGTAGAAATAGATCAACAAAGGAAACAAGCATAATAGCTTATTCCATGGTTTTGTTTATTCTTAGAATCTCATAGGAGTTTCAAATTGTGCATATGGGGAGTTGTATTAAAAGACACGAATGGAGGCTTAAACAACACCTATTGATGTGAATATAAAGAATCAATGGTTTTCATTGACAAGGTTTTAGCCATTTTCAAGCTGATAGACCTAAAAAGGATTTATGCCTCTTGAGATACAAATGAGAGTGAATAGAAGGGTTGAAGTGTTGAAGTGTAGTCGAGGACTTTAATCTCTAACAACTGTTTTGAATTTTTCAAGAGCCACTTCAAGTGCCATTGTTTGCTCTATACTTGGTTTTGAGTGATGATACTTCATTAAAAGGCTTAGATTCAGCCTTTTAGCTCTCTTGATGACATGATTAAGCATGCCATTAAGGTGTAGAAGTAGATCAATAAAAAAACAAGCATTATAGCTTATTCCATAGTTTTGTTTATTCTTAGAATCTCATAGGAGTTTCAAATTATGCATATGGGGAGTTGTATCAAAAACACAAATGGAGGCTTAAACAACACCTATTGATGTGAATATAAAGAATCAATGGTTTCATTGACAAGGTTTTCGCCATTTTCAAGCTGATAGACCTAAAAAGGATATATGACTCTTGAGATACAAATGAGAGTGAATAGAAGTGTTGAAGTGTTGAAGTGTAGTGGCGGGACTTTAATATCTTAGAACTGTTTTGAGATGTCAAGAGCCACTACAAAGTGCCCTAAGTGCCATTTTATGCTCTGTCTTTGGGTTTGAGTGATTAAACTTCAGTAAAGGCTTAGATTCAGCTTTTAGCTCTCTTGATGACATGATTAAGCATGCCATTAAGCTGTAGAAATAGATCGATGAAAGAAACAAGCATTATAGCTTATTCCATAGTTTTGTTTATTCTTAGAATCTCATAGGAGTTTCAAATGGTGCATATAGGAAGTTGTATCAAAAGACACAAATGGAGGCTTAAACAACACCTATTGATGTGAATATAAAGAATCAATTGTTTCATTGACAAGGTTTTCGCCATTTTCAAGCTGATAGACCTAAAAAGGATATATGACTCTTGAGATACAAATGAGAGTGAATAGAAGTGTTGAAGTGTTGAAGTGTAGTCTAAGGACTTTAATCTCTCAGGACTGTTTTGAATTTTTCAAGACCGCCAGAGTGCCATTGTGCTCTGTACTTGGTTTAGTGATGAAACTTCATTAAAGGCTTAGATTCAGCCTTTTAGCTCTCTTGATGACATGATTAAGCATGCCATTAAGCTGTAGAAGTAGATCCACGAAAGGAAACAAGCATTATAGCTTATTCCATAGTTTTGTTTATTCTTAGAATCTCATAGGAGTTTCAAAATGTGCATATGGGGAGTTGTATCAAAACGACACAAATGGAGGCTTAAACAACACCTATTGTTGTGAATATAAAGAATCAATGGTTTTCATTGACAAGGTTTTCGCCATTTTCAAGCTGATAGACATAAAACGGATTTATGACTCTTGAGATAAAAATGAGAGTGAATAGAAGTGTTGAAGTGTAGTCGAGACGACTTTAATATCTTAGAACTGTTTTGAGATGTCAAGAGCCACTACAAAGTGCCATTTTATGCTCTGTGCTTGGTTTGAGTGATTAAACTTGATTAAAGGCTTAGATTCAGCTTTTAGCTCTCTTGATGACATGATTAAGCATGCCATTAAGCTGTAAGTAGATCAGCGAAAGAAACAAGCATTATAGCTTATTCCGTAGTTTTTGTTTATTCTTAAAATCTCATAGGAGTTCCAAATAGGTGCGTATGGGAGTTGTATCAAGAAGACACAAATGGAGGCTTCAACAACACTTATTGATGTGAATATAAAGAATCAATGGTTTCATTGACAAGGTTTTCGCCATTTTCAAGCTGATAGACCTAAAAACGGATTTATGACTCTTCGAGATAAAAATGAGAGTGAATAGAAGTGTTGAAGTGTTGAAGTGTAGTCTAAGGACTTTAATCTCTCACAAAACTGTTTTGAATTTTTTTAGAGCCACTTGGAGTGTCATTGTTTGCTCTGTACTTGGTTTGAGTGATGAAACTTCATTAAAGGCTTAGATTCAGCCTTTTAGCTCTCTTGATGACATGATTAAGCATGCCATTAAGGTGTAGAAGTAGATCAACGAAAGAAACAAGCATTATAGCTTATTCCATAGTTTTGTTTATTCTTAGAATCTCATAGGAGTTTCACATTATGCATATGGGAGTGGTATCAAAAAGACACAAATGGAGGCTTAAAAACACCTATTGATGTGAATATAAAGAATCAATGGTTTCATTGACAAGGTTTTCGCCATTTTCAAGCTGATAGACATAAAAGCGGATTTATGACTCTTGAGATAAAAATGAGAGTGAATAGAAGTGTTGAAGTGTATTCGGAGGACTTTAATCTCTTAGAACTGTTTTGAGATGTCAAGAGCCCCTACAAAGTGCCATTTTACTTTCTGTCTTTGGGTTTGAGTAATGAAACTTCATTAAAAGCTTAGATTCAGCCTTTTAGCTCTCTTGATGACATTATTAATCATGCCATTAAGGTGTAGAAGTAGATCAACGAAAGAAACAAGCATTATAGCTTATTCCATAGTTTTGTTTATTCTTAGAATCTCATAGGAGTTTCAAATTGTGCATATGGGGAGTTGTAGAAACAAGACACATATGGAGGCTAAAACAACACATATTTATGTGAATATGAAGAATCAATGGTTTTCATTGACAAGGTTTTCGCCATTTTCAAGCTGATAGACCTAAAAAGGTTTATGCCTCTTGAGATACAAATGAGAGTGAATAGAAGTGTTGAAGTGTTGAAGTGTAGTCTGAGGACTTTAATCTCTACAACTGTTTTGAGTTTTTCAAGAGCCACTTCAGAGTGCCATTGTTTGCTCTGTACTTGGTTTGAGTGATGATACTTCATTAAAAGGCTTAGATTTAGCCTTTTAGCTCTCTTGATGACATGATTAAGCATGCCCTTAAGGTGTAGAAGCAAATCAATGTAAGAAACAAGCATCATAGCTTATTCCATAGTTTTGTTTATTCTTAGAATCTCATAGGAGTTTCACATTGTGCATATGGGAAGTGGTATCAAAAGACACAAATGGAGGCTTAAACAACACCTATTGATGTGAATATAAAGAATCAATGGTTTTCATTGACAAGGTTTTCGCCATTTTCAAGCTGATAGACATAAAAACGGATTTATGACTCTTGAGATAAAAATGAGAGTGAATAGAAGTGTTGAAGTGTATTCGGACGACTTTAATCTCTTAGAACTGTTTTGAGATGTCAGAGCCGCTACAAAGTGCCATTTTATGCTCTGTCTTTGGTTTAAGTGATTAAACTTCATTAAAGGCTTAGATTCAGCCTTTTAGCTCTCTTGATGACATGATTAAGCATGCCATTAAGCTGTAGAAGTAGATCAACGAAAGAAACAAGCATTATAGCTTATTCCATAGTTTTTGTTTATTCTTAGAATCTCATAGGAGTTTCAAATGGTGCATATAGGAAGTTGTATCAAAGAAGACACAAATGGAGGCTTAACAACACCTATTGATTTGAATATGAAGAATCAATGGTTTCATTGACAAGGATTAAGACATTTTCAAGCTGATAGACCTAAAAACGGATTTATGACTCTTCGAGATAAAAATGAGAGTGAATAGAAGTGTTGAAGTGTATTCAAAGGACTTTAATCTCTTAGAACTGTTTTGAGATGTCAAGAGCCACTACAAAGTGCCATTTTATGTTCTGTACTGGGTCTGAGTAATGAAACTTCATTAAAGGCTTAGATTCAGCCTTTTAGCTCTCTTGATGACATGATTAAGCATGCCATTAAGGTGTAGAAGTAGATCAACAAAAGAAACAAGCATTATAGCTTATTCCATAGTTTTGTTTATTCTTAAAATCTCATAGGAGTTTCAAATTGTGCATATGGGGAGTTGTATTAAAAGGCACAAATGGAGGCTTAAACAACACTTGTTGATGTAAATATAAAGAATCAATGGTTTTCATTGACAAGGTTTTCGCCATTTTCAAGCTGATAGACCTAAAAAGGATTTATGCCTCTTGAGATACAAATGAGAGTGAATAGAAGTGTTGAAGTGTTGAAGTGTAGTCTAGGACTTTAATCTCTAACAACTGTTTTGAATTTTTCAAAAGCCACTCGAGTGCCATTGTTTGCTCTGTACTTGGTTTGAGTGATGAAACTTCATTAAAGGCTTAGATTCAGCCTTTTAGCTCTCTTGATGACATGATTAAGCATGCCGTTAAGGTGTAGAAATGAATCGACGAAAGAAACAAGTATTATAGCTTATTCCGTAGTTTTGTTTATTCTTAGAATCTCATAGGACTTTCAAATTATGCATATGGGAGTTGTATCAAAAGACACAAATGGAGCTTAAACAACACCTATTGATGTGAATATAAAGAATCAATGGTTTTCATTGACAAGGTTTTAGGCCATTTTCAAGCTGATAGACATAAAAACGGATTTATGACTCTTCGAGATAAAAATGAGAGTGAATAGAAGTGTTGAAGTGTAGTCAGACGACTTTAATATCTTAGAACTGTTTTGAGATGTCAAGAGCCACTACAAAGTGCCATTTTATGCTCTGTACTGGGTTTGAGTGATTAAACTTTAGTAAAGGCTTAGATTCAGCTTTTAAGCTCTCTGGGTGACATGATTAAGCATGCCATTAAGCTGTAGAAGTAGATCAACGAAAGAAACAAGCATTATAGCTTATTCCATAGTTTTGTTTATTCTTAGAATCTCATAGGAGTTTCAAATGGTGCATATGGGGAGATGGATCAAGAAGACGCAAATGGAGGCTTAAGCAACACCTATTGATGTGAATATAAAAAATCAATGGTTTCATGGACAGGGTTTTCACCATTTTCGAGCTGAGAGGCCTAAAAAGGTTTATGACTCTTCGAGATAAAAATGAGAGTGAATAGAAGTGTTGAAGTGTATTCAGAGGACTTTAATCTCTTAGAACTGTTTTGAGATGTCAAGAGCCATTACAAAGTGCCATTTTATGCTCTGTACTGGGTTAGAGTGATTAAACTTCAGTAAAGGCTTAGAATCAGCCTTTTAGCTCTCTTGATGACATGATTAAGCATGCCATTAAGGTGTAGAAGTAGATCAACGAAAGAAACAAGCATTATAGCTTATTCCATAGTTTTGTTTATTCTTAGAATCTCATAGGAGTTTCAAATTATGCATATGGGGAGTTGTATCAAAAAGACACAAATGGAGGCTTAAACAACACCTACTGATGTGAATATAAAAAATCAATGGTTTCATTGACAAGGTTTTCGCCATTTTCAAGCTGATAGACATAAAAACGGATTTATGACTCTTCGAGATAAAAATGAGAGTGAATAGAAGTGTTGAAGTGTAGTCAGACGACTTTAATATCTTAGAACTGTTTTGAGATGTCAAGAGCCACTACAAAGTGCCATTTTATGCTCTGTACTGGGTTTGAGTGATTAAACTTCAGTAAAGGCTTAGATTCAGCTTTTTAGCTCTCTTGATGACATGATTAAGCATGCCATTAAGCTGTAGAAGTAGATCAATGAAAGAAAGAAGCATTATAGCTTATTCCATAGTTTTGTTTATTCTTAGAATCTCATAGGAGTTTCAAATGGTGCATATAGGAAGTTGTATCAAGAAGACACAAATGGAGGCTTAAACAACACCTATTGATGTGAATATAAAGAATCAATTGTTTCATTGACAAGGTTTTCGCCATTTTCAAGCTGATAGACCTAAAAAGGATTTATGCCTCTTGAGATACAAATGAGAGTGAATAGAAGTGTTGGAAGTGTTGAAGTGTAGTCCCTAAGGACTTTAATCTCTTACGACTGTTTTGATTATTTTCAAGAGCCGCTTAAGTGCCATTGTGTGCTCGGGACTTGGGTTGAGTGATGAAACTTCATTAAAGGCTTGGATTCAGCCTTGGAGCTCTCTTGATGACATGATTAAGCATGCCATTAAGCTGTAGAAGTAGATCAACGAAAGAAACAAGCATTATAAGCTTATTCATGGTTTTGTTTATTCTTAGAATCTCATAGGAGTTTCAAAATGTGCATATGGGGAGTTGTATCGAAAGACACAAATGGAGGCTTAAACAACACCTATTGATGTGAATATAAAGAATCAATGGTTTCATTGACAAGGTTTTCGCCATTTTCAAGCTGATAGACCTAAAAACGGATTTATGACTCTTGAGATAAAAATGAGAGTGAGTAGAAGTGTTGAAGTGTAGTCAGGCCGACTTTAATATCTTAGAACTGTTTTGAGATGTCAAGAGCCACTACAAAGTGCCATTTTATGCTCTGTCTTGGGTTTGAGTGATTAAACTTCATTAAAGGCTTAGATTCAGCTTTTTAGCTCTCTTGATGACATGATTAAGCATGCCGTTAAGTTGTAGAAGTAGATCAACAAAAAAAACAAGCATTATAGCTTATTCCATAGTTTTGTTTTTTCTTTGACTCTCGTAGGTGTTTCAATTGGTGCATATAGGGAGTTGTATCAAAGACACAAATGGAGGCTTAAACAACACTTATTGATGTGAATATAAAGAATCAATGGTTTCATTGACAAGGTTTTCGCCATTTTAAGCTGATAGACCTAAAAAGGATTTATGACTCTTGAGATAAAAATGAGAGTGAATAGAAGTGTTGAAGTGTTGAAGTGTAGTCTAGGACTTTAATCTCTCAAACTGTTTTGAATTTTCAAGAGCCACTTGAGTGTCATTGTTTGCTCTGTACTTGGTTTGAGTGATGAAACTTCGATTAAAGGCTTAGATTCAGCCTTTTAGCTCTCTTGATGACATGATTAAGCATGCCGTTAAGGTGTAGAAATGGATCAACAGAAGAAACAAGCATTATAGCTTATTCCATAGTTTTGTTTATTCTTAGAATCTCATAGGAGTTTCAAATGTGCATATGGGGAGTTGTATCGAAAAGACACAAATGGAGGCTTAAACAACACTATTGATGTGAATATAAAGAATCAATGGTTTCATTGACAAGGTTTTCGCCATTTTCAAGTTGATAGACATAAAAGCGGATTTATGACTCTTGAGATAAAAATGAGAGTGAATAGAAGTGTTGAAGTGTAGTCGGAGCGACTTTAATATCTTAGAACTGTTTTGAGATGTCAAGAGCCACTATAAAGTGCCATTTTATGCTCTGTCTGGTTTGAGTGATTAAACTTGATTAAAGGCTTAGATTCAGCCTTTTAGCTCTCTTGATGACATGATTAAGCATGCCATTAAGCTGTAGAAAATAGATCGAAAGAAACAAGCATTATAGCTTATTCCGTAGTTTTGTTTATTCTTAGAATCTCATAGGAGTTCCAAATGGTGCATATAGGGAGTTGTATCAAGAAGAGCACAAATGGAGCTTAAACAACACTTATTGATGTGAATATAAAGAATCAATGGTTTTCATTGACAAGGTTTTCGCCATTTTCAAGCTGATAGACCTAAAAACGGATTTATGACTCTTGAGATAAAAATGAGAGTGAATAGAAGTGTTGAAGTGTATTCAGAGGACTTTAATCTCTTAGAACTGTTTTGAGTTGTCAAGAGCCCTACAAAGTGCCATTTTATGCTCTGTTTTGGGTTTGAGTGATAAAACTTGATTAAAGGCTTAGATTCAGCCTTTTTAGCTCTCTTGATGACATGATTAAGCATGCCATTAAGTTGTAGAAGTAGATCAACGAAAAAACAAGCATTATAAGCTTATTCCATAGTTTTGTTTATTCTTAGAATCTCATAGGAATTCCAAATGGTGCATATAGGGAGTTGTATCAAAAGACACAAATGGAAGCTTAAACAACACTTATTGATGTGAATATAAAGAATCAATGGTTTTCATTGACAAGGTTTTCGCCATTTTCAAGCTGATAGACCTAAAAGCGGATTTATGACTCTTGAGGATAAAAATGAGAGTGAATAGAAGTGTTGAAGTGTATTCAGAGGACTTTAATCTCTTAGAACTGTTTTGAGATGTCAAGAGCCACTACAAAGTGCCATTTTCTGTCTTACTCTTGGTTTGAGTAATGAAACTTCATTAAAAGCTTAGATTCAGCCTTTTAGCTCTCTTGATGACATGATTAAGCATGCCATTAAGGTGTAGAAGTAGATCAACAAAGGAAACAAGCATTATAGCTTATTCCATGGTTTTGTTTATTCTTAAAATGTCATAGGAGTTTCAAATTGTGCATATGGGGAGTTGTATTAAAAAGACACAAATGGAAGCTTAAACAACACCTATTGATGTGAATATAAAGAATCAATGGTTTTCATTGACAAGGTTTTTGCCATTTTCAAGCTGATAGACCTAAAAAAGGATTTATGCCTCTTGAGATACAAATGAGAGTGAATAGAAGTGTTGAAGTGTTGAAGTGTAGTCTGAGGACTTTAATCTCTCTACAGCTGTTTTGAGTTTTCAAGAGCCACTTCGAGTGCCATTGTTTTGCTCTGTACTTGGTTTGAGTGATGATACTTCATTAAAGGCTTAGATTCAGCCTTTTTAGCTCTCTTGATGACATGATTAAGCATGCCGTTAAGGTGTAGAAATAGATCAATAAAAGAAACAAGCATTATAAGCTTATTCCATAGTTTTGTTTATTCTTAGAATCTCATAGGAGTTTCAAATTATGCATATAGGGAGTGGTATCAAAAGACACAAATGGAGGCTTAAACAACACTATTGATGTGAATATAAAGAATCAATTGTTTTTCATTGACAAGGTTTTGCCATTTTCAAGGTGATAGACCTAAAAAGGATATATGACTCTTGAGATACAAATGAGAGTGAATAGAAGTGTTGAAGTGTTGAAGTGTAGTCTAAGGACTTTAATCTCTTAACTGTTTTGAATTTTTCAAGAGCCACTGAGTGCCATTGTGTGCTCTGTACTTGGTTTAGTGATGAAACTTCATTAAAGGCTTAGATTCAGCCTTTTAGCTCTCTTGATGACATGATTAAGCATGCCATTAAGCTGTAAAGTAGATCAACGAAAGAAACAAGCATTATAGCTTATTCCATAGTTTTGTTTGATCTTAGAATCTCATAGGAGTTTCAAATGTGCATATGGGGAGTTGTATCAAAAGACACAAATGGAGGCTTAAACAACACTATTGATGTGAATATAAAGAATCAATGGTTTTTCATTGACAAGGTTTTCGCCATTTTCAAGCTGATAGACATAAAAACGGATTTATGACTCTTGAGATAAAATGAGAGTGAATAGAAGTGTTGAAGTGTAGTCGGACGACTTTAATATCTTAGAACTGTTTTGAGATGTCAAGAGCCACTACAAAGTGCCATTTTATGCTCTGTACTTTGGGTTTGAGTGATTAAACTTGATTAAAGGCTTAGATTCAGCTTTTAGCTCTCTTGATGACATGATTAAGCATGCCGTTAAGCTGTAGAAGTAGATCAACGAAAGAAACAAGCATTATAGCTTATTCCGTAGTTTTGTTTATTCTTAGAATCTCATAGGAGTTTCAAATGGTGCATATAGGGAGTTGTATCAAAAGACACAAATGGAGCTTAAGCAACACTTATTGATGTGAATATAAAGAATCAATGGTTTTTCATTGACAAGGTTTTCGCCATTTTCAAGGTGATAGACCTAAAAAGGATTTATGACTCTTGAGATAAAAATGAGAGTGAATAAAAGTGTTGAAGTGTTAAGAGTGTAGTCTAGGACTTTAATCTCTTACAACTGTTTTGAATTTTTTCAAGAGCCACTTCGAGTGCCATTGTTTGCTCTGTACTTGGTTTGAGTGATGAAACTTCATTAAAGGCTTAGATTCAGCCTTTTAGCTCTCTTGATGACATGATTAAGCGTGCCATTAAGGTGTAGAAGTAGATCAACAAAGAAAGCAAGCATTATAAGCTTATTCCACAGTGTTGTTTATTCTTAGAAACTCATACGAGGTTGAAATTGTGCATCCGGGGAGTGCTATCAAATAGACACAAAAGGAGGCGTAAACAACCCCTATTGATGTGAATATAAAGAATCCATGGTTTTCATTGACAAGGTTTTCGCCATTTTCAAGTGATAGACATAAAACGGTTTATGACTCTTGAGATAAAAATGAGAGTGAATAGAAGTGTTGAAGTGTAGTCGGGCGACTTTAATATCTTAGAACTGTTTTGAGATGTCAAGAGCCACTACAAAGTGCCATTTTATGCTCTGTCTTTGGGTTTGAGTGATAAAACTTGATTAAAGGCTTAGATTCAACTTTTTACCTCTCTTGATGACATGATTAAGCATGCCATTAAGGTGTAGAAGTAGATCAACGAAAGAAACAAGCATTATAGCTTATTCCATAGTTTTGTTTATTCTTAGAATCTCATAGGAGTTTCAAATGGTGCATATAGGGAGTTGTATCAGGAAGACCCAAATGGAAGCATAAACAACACTTATTGATGTGAATATAAAGAATCAATGGTTTCATTGACAAGGTTTTCGCCATTTTCAAGCTGATAGACCTAAAAACGGATTTATGACTCTTCGAGATAAAAATGAGAGTGAATAGAAGTGTTGAAGTGTATTCAGAGGACTTTAATCTCTTAGAACTGTTTTGAGATGTCAAGAGCCACTACAAAGTGCCATTTTCTGTTCTGTACTGGGTTTGAGTAAAGAAACTTCATTAAAAGCTTAGATTCAGCCTTTTAGCTCTCTTGATGACATGATTAAGCATGCCATTAAGCTGTAGAAGTAGATCAACGAAAGAAACAAGCATTATAGCTTATTCCATAGTTTTGTTTGATCTTAGAATCTCATAGGAGTTTCAAAATGTGCATATGGGGAGTTGTATCAAAAAGACACAAATGGAGGCTTAAACAACACCTATTGATGTGAATATAAAGAATCAATGGTTTCATTGACAAGGTTTTCGCCATTTTCAAGCTGATAGACCTAAAACGGAGTTATGACTCTTGAGATAAAATGAGAGTGAATAGAAGTGTTGAAGTGTAGTCGGACCGACTTTAATATCTTAGAACTGTTTTGAGATGTCAAGAGCCACTACGAAGTGCCATTTTATACTCTATCTTTGGGTTTGAGTGATTAAACTTCATTAAAGGCTTAGATTCAGCTTTTAGCTCTCTTGATGACATGATTAAGCATGCCATTAAGCTGTAAAAGTAGATCAACGAAAGAAAGCAAGCATTATAAGCTTATTCCATAGTTTTGTTTATTCTTAGAATCTCATAGGAGTTCTCAAATGGTGCATATAGGGAGTTGTATCAAAAGACACAAATGGAAGCTTAAGCAACACTTATTGATGTGAATATAAAGAATCAATGGTTTTCATTGACAAGGTTTTCGCCATTTTCAAGCTGATAGACCTAAAAAGGATTTATGACTCTTGAGATAAAAATGAGAGTGAATAAAAAGTGTTGAAGTGTTAGAAGTGTAGTCTAAGGACTTTAATCTCTCACAACTGTTTTGAATTTTTCAAGAGCCACTTGAGAGTGCCATTGTTTGCTCTGTACTTGGTTTTGAGTGATGAAACTTCATTAAAGGCTTAGATTCAGCCTTTTAGCTCTCTTGATGACATGATTAAGCATGCCATTAAGGTGTAGAAGTAGATCAACGGAAAGAAACAAGCATTATAGCTTATTCCATAGTTTTGTTTATTCTTAGAATCTCATAGGAGTTTCAAAATGTGCATATGGGGAGTTGTATCAAAAGACGCAAATGGAAGCTTAAACAACACCTATTGATGTGAATATAAAGAATCCATGGTTTTCATTGACAAGGTTTTCGCCATTTTCAAGGTGATAGACATAAAAACGGATTTATGACTCTTGAGATAAAAATGAGAGTGAATAGAAGTGTTGAAGTGTAGTCGGACGACTTTAATATCTTAGAACTGTTTTGAGATGTCAGAGCCACTACAAAGTGCCATTTTATGCTCTGTGCTTGGGTTTGAGTGATAAAACTTCATTAAAGGCTTAGATTCAGCTTTTTAGCTCTCTTGATGACATGATTAAGCATGCCATTAAGCTGTAGAAGTAGATCAACAGAAAGAAACAAGCATTATAAACTTATTCCATAGTTTTGTTTATTCTTAGAATCTCATAGGAATTCCAAATGGTGCATATAGGGAGTTGTATCAAGAAGACACGAATGGAGGCTTAAACAACACTTATTGATGTGAATATAAAAGAATCAATGGTTTCATTGACAAGGTTTCGCCATTTTCAAGCTGATAGACCTAAAAACGGATTTATGACTCTTCGAGATAAAAATGAGAGTGAATAGAAGTGTTGAAGTGTATTCAGAGGACTTTAATCTCTTAGAACTGTTTTGAGATGTCAAGAGCCACTACAAAGTGCCATTTTCTGTTCTGTACTGGGTTTGAGTAAAGAAACTTCATTAAAAGCTTAGATTCAGCCTTTTAGCTCTCTTGATGACATGATTAAGCATGCCATTAAGGTGTAGAAATGAATCAACAAAAGAAACAAGCATTATAGCTTATTCCATAGTTTTGTTTATTCTTAAACTGTCATAGGAGTTTCAAATTGTGCATATGGGGAGTTGTATTAAAAAGACACAAATGGAGGCTTAAACAACACCTATTGATGTGAATATAAAGAATCAATGGGTTTCATTGACAAGGTTTTCGCCATTTTCAAGCTGATAGACCTAAAAAGGATTTATGCCTCTTGAGATACAAATGAGAGTGAATAGAAGTGTTGAAGTGTTGAAGTGTAGTCAGAGGACTTTAATCTCTCACAACTGTTTTGAGTTTTTCAAGAGCCACTAGAGTGCCATTGTTTGCTCTGTACTTGGTTTGAGTGATGATACTTCATCAAAGACTTAGATTCCGCCTTTTAGTACTCCTGATAATGTGATTAAGCATGCCATTAAGGTGTAGAAGTAGATCAATAAAAGAAACAAGCATTATAGCTTATTCCATAGTTTTGTTTATTCTTAGAATCTCATAGGAGTTTCAAATTATGCATATGGGGAGTGGTATCAAAAAGACAAATGGAGCTTAAGCAACACTTATTGATGTGAATATAAAAGAATCAATTTGTTTCATTGACAAGGTTTTAGCCATTTTCAAGCTGATAGACCTAAAAAGGATATATGACTCTTGAGATACAAATGAGAGTGAATAGAAGTGTTGAAGTGTTGAAGTGTAGTCTAAGGACTTTAATCTCTCAGGACTGTTTTGAATTTTTCAAGAGCCACTTGAAGTGCCATTTTATGCTCTGTACTTGGTTTGAGTGATGAAACTTCATTAAAGGCTTAGATTGAGCCTTTTAGCTCTCTTGATGACATGATTAAGCATGCCGTTAAGCTGTAGAAATGAATCAATGAAAGAAACAAGCATTATAAGCTTATTCCATAGTTTTGTTTATTCTTAGAATCTCATAGGAGTTTCAAAATGTGCATATGGGGAGTTGTATCAAAAGAGCACAAATGGAGCTAAACAACACCTATTGATGTGAATATAAAAAGAATCAATGGTTTTTCATTGACAAGGTTTTCGCCATTTTCAAGCTGATAGACATAAAAGCGGATTTATGACTCTTGAGATAAAAATGAGAGTGAATAGAAGTGTTGAAGTGTAGTCGGACGACTTTAATATCTTAGAACTGTTTTGAGATGTCAAGAGCCTTTACAAAGTGCCATTTTATGCTCTGTCTTGGGTTTGAGTGATTAAACTTCATTAAAGGCTTAGATTCAACTTTTAGCTCTCTTGATGACATGATTAAGCATGCCATTAAGTCTGTAGAAGTAGATCAATAGAAAGAAACAAGCATTATAAGCTTATTCCGTGGTTTTGTTTATTCTTAGAATCTCATAGGAGTTCAAATGGTGCATATAGGGAGTTGTATCAAAGAGGCACAAATGGAGGCTTAAACAACACTTATTGATGTGAATATAAAGAATCAATGGTTTTTCATTGACAAGGTTTTCGCCATTTTCAAGTGATAGACCTAAAACGGATTTATGACTCTTGAGATAAAAATGAGAGTGAATAGAAGTGTTGAAGTGTTGAAGTGTAGTCTAAGGACTTTAATCTCTCTAACTGTTTTGAATTTTTCAAGAGCCACTTGAGTGCCATTGTTTTGCTCTATACTTGGTTTGAGTGATGAAACTTCGTTAAAGGCTTAGATTCAGCCTTTTAGCTCTCTTGATGACATGATTAAGCATGCCATTAAGGTGTAGAAAGTGGATCAACAAAAGAAACAAGCATTATAGCTTATTCCATAGTTTTGTTTATTCTTAGAATCTCATAGGAGTTTCAAATGTGCATATGGGGAGTTGTATCAAAAGACACAAATGGAAGCTAACAACACCTATTAATGTGAATATAAAGAATCAATGGTTTTTCATTGACAAGGTTTTCGCCATTTTCAAGCTGATAGACATAAAAACGGATTTATGACTCTTGAGATAAAAATGAGAGTGAATAGAAGTGTTGAAGTGTAGTCGAGGGCGACTTTAATATCTTAGAACTGTTTTGAGATGTCAAGAGCCACTACAAAGTGCCATTTTATGCTCTGTCTTGGGTTTGAGTGATTAAACTTCAATAAAGGCTTAGATTCACCTTTTAGCTCTCTTGATGACATGATTAAGCATGCCATTAAGCTGTAGAAGTAGATCAGCGAAAAAACAAGCATTATAAGCTTATTCCATAGTTTTGTTTATTCTTAGAATCTCATGGGAGTTTCAAATGGTGCATATCGGGAGTTGTATCAAGAAGACACAAATGGAAGCTTAAACAACACTTATTGATGTGAATATAAAGAATCGATGGTTTTTCATTGACAAGGTTTTCGCCATTTTCAAGTTGATAGACCTAAAACGGATTTATGACTCTTGAGATAAAAATGAGAGTGAATAGAAGTGTTGAAGTGTATTAGAGGACTTTAATCTCTTAGAATTGTTTTGAGATGTCAAGAGCCACTTACAAAGTGCCATTTTCTGTTCTGTCTTTGGGTTTGAGTAATGAAACTTCATTAAAAGCTTAGATTGAGCCTTTTAGCTCTCTTGATGACATGATTAAGCATGCCATTAAGGTGTAGAAATGAATCGACAACATAAACAAGCATTATAGCTTATTCCATAGTTTTGTTTATTCTTAAAATGTCATAGGAGTTTCAAATTGTGCATATAGGGAGTTGTATTAAAAGACCCAAATGGAGCTTAAACAACACCTATTGATGTGAATATAAAGAATCAATGGTTTTCATTGACAAGGTTTTCGCCATTTTCAAGCTGATAGACCTAAAAAGGATTTATGCCTCTTGAGATACAAATGAGAGTGAATAGAAGTGTTGAAGTGTTGAAGTGTAGTCTGAGGACTTTAATCTCTTAGGCTGTTTTGAGTTTTCAAGAGCCACTTCAGAGTGCCATTGTTTTGCTCTGTACTTGGTTTGAGTGATGAAACTTCTTTAAAGGCTTAGATTCAGCCTTTTAGCTCTCTTGATGACATGATTAAGCATGCCATTAAGGTGTAAAGTAGATCGATAAAAGAAACAAGCATTATAGCTTATTCCATAGTTTTGTTTATTCTTAGAATCTCATAGGAGTTTCAAATTATGCATATGGGGAGTGGTATCAAAAGGCACAAATGGAGAGCTAAACAACACTATTGATGTGAATATAAAGAATCGATTGTTTCATTGACAAGGTTTCGCCATTTTCAAGCTGATAGACCTAAAAAAGGATATATGACTCTTGAGATACAAATGAGAGTGAATAGAAGTGTTGAAGTGTTGAAGTGTAGTCCAGGACTTTAATCTCTTATTGTTTTGAATTTTTCAAGAGCCACTTCAGAGTGCCATTGTGTGCTCTGTACTTGGTTTGAGTGATGAAACTTCATTAAAGGCTTAGATTCAGCCTTTTAGCTCTCTTGATGACATGATTAAGCATGCCATTAAGCTGTAGAAAGTAGATCGGCGAAAAAAACAAGCATTATAGCTTATTCCATAGTTTTGTTTATTCTTAGAATCTCATAGGAGTTTCAAATGTGCATATGGGGAGTTGTATCAAAAAGGCACAAATGGAGGCTTAAACAACACCTATTGATGTGAATATAAAGAATCAATGGTTTCATTGACAAGGTTTTAGCCATTTTCAAGTTGATAGACATAAAAACGGATTTATGACTCTTGAGATAAAATGAGAGTGAATAGAAGTGTTGAAGTGTAGTCAGACGACTTTAATATCTTAGAACTGTTTTGAGATGTCAAAGCCACTACAAAGTGCCATTTTATGCTCTGTCTTTGGGTTTGAGTGATTAAACTTCAGTAAAGGCTTAGATTCAGCTTTTTAGCTCTCTTGATGACATGATTAAGCATGCCATTAAGCTGTAGAAGTAGATCGACTGAAAAGAAACAAGCATTATAGCTTATTCCATAGTTTTGTTTATTCTTAGAATCTCATAGGAGTTCCAAATGGTGCATATAGGGAGTTGTATCAAAAGACACAAATGGAGGCTTAAACAACACTTATTGATGTGAATATAAAGAATCAATGGTTTTCATTGACAAGGTTTTCGCCATTTTCAAGCTGATAGACCTAAAAACGGATTTATGACTCTTGAGATAAAAATGAGAGTGAATAAAAGTTTTGAAGTGTTGAAGTGTAGTCTAAGGACTTTAATCTCTCAACTGTTTTGAATTTTTCAAGCCACTGAGTGCCATTGTTTGCTCTGTACTTGGTTTGAGTGATGAAACTTCATTAAAGGCTTAGATTCAGCCTTTTAGCTCTCTTGATGACATGATTAAGCATGCCATTAAGGTGTAGAAACAGATCAACGAAAGAAACAAGCATTATAGCTTATTCCGTAGTTTTGTTTATTCTTAGAATCTCATAGGAGTTTCAAAATGTGCATATGGGGAGTTGTATCAAAAGACACAAATGGAAGCTTAAACAGCACCTATTGATGTGCATATAAAGAACCCATGGTTTCATTGACAAGGTTTTCGCCATTTTCAAGCTGATAGACCTAAAAACGGATTTATGACTCTTCGAGATAAAAATGAGAGTGAATAGAAGTGTTGAAGTGTATTCAGAGGACTTTAATCTCTTAGAACTGTTTTGAGATGTCAAGAGCCACTACAAAGTGCCATTTTATGCTCTGTACTGGGTTTGAGTGATAAAACTTCAGTAAAGGCTTAGATTCAGCTTTTTAGCTCTCTTGATGACATGATTAAGCATGCCATTAAGCTGTAGAAGTAGATCAACGAAAGAAACAAGCATTATAGCTTATTCCATAGTTTTGTTTATTCTTAGAATCTCATAGGAATTCCAAATGGTGCATATAGGGAGTTGTATCAAGAAGACACAAATGGAGGCTTAAACAACACTTATTGATGTGAATATAAAGAATCAATGGTTTCATTGACAAGGTTTTCGCCATTTTCAAGCTGATAGACCTAAAAACGGATTTATGACTCTTGAGATAAAAATGAGAGTGAATAGAAGTGTTGAAGTGTATTGAGGACTTTAATCTCTTAGAACTGTTTTGAGATGTCAAGAACCACTACGAAGTGCCATTTTATGCTCTTGTCTTGGGTTTGGTAAAGAAACTTCATTAAAAGCTTAGATTCAGCCTTTTAGCTCTCTTGATGACATGATTAAGCATGCCATTAAAAGGTGTAGAAATGGATCGACAAAAGAAACAAGCATTATAGCTTATTATAGTTTTGTTTATTCTTAAAATGTCATAGGAGTTTCAAATTGTGCATATGGGGAGTTGTATTAAAAAGACACGAATGGAGGCTTAAAAACACCTATTGATGTGAATATAAAGAATCAATGGTTTTCGTTGACAAGGTTTTAGGCATTTTCAGGTGATAGACCTAAAAAAGGATTTATGCCTCTTGAGATACAAATGAGAGTGAATAGAAGTGAAGTGTTGAAGTGTAGTCTGAGGACTTTAATCTCTCACAACTGTTTTGAGTTTTTCAAGAGCCACTTCAGAGTGCCATTGTTTGCTCTGTACTTGGTTTGAGTGATGATACTTCTTTAAAAGGCTTAGATTCAGCCTTTTAGCTCTCTTGATGACATGATTAAGCATGCCATTAAGGTGTAGAAGTAGATCAATAAAAGAAACAAGCATTATAGCTTATTCCATAGTTTTGTTTATTCTTAGAATCTCATAGGAGTTTCAAATTATGCATATGGGGAGTGGTATCAAAAAGACACAAATGGAGGCTTAAACAACACCTATTGATGTGAATATAAAGAATCAATTGTTTCATTGACAAGGTTTTCGCCATTTTCAAGCTGATAGACCTAAAAAAGGATATATGACTCTTCGAGATACAAATGAGAGTGAATAGAAGTGTTGAAGTGTTGAAGTGTAGTCTAAGGACTTTAATCTCTCACAACTGTTTTGAATTTTTCAGAGGCAACTTGAGTGCCATTGTGTGCTCATGTACTTGGTTTGAGTGATGAAACTTCATTAAAGGCTTAGATTCAGCCTTTTTAGCTCTCTTGATGACATGATTAAGCATGCCATTAAGCTGTAGAAGTAGATCAACGAAAAAGCAAGCATTATAGCTTATTCCATAGTTTTGTTTATTCTTAGAATCTCATAGGAGTTTCAAAATGTGCATATGGGAGTTGTATCAAAAGACACAAATGGAGGCTAACAACACCTATTGATGTGAATATAAAGAATCAATGGTTTCATTGACAAGGTTTTCGCCATTTTCAAGGTGATAGACATAAAAAGGATTTATGACTCTTGAGATAAAAATGAGAGTGAATAGAAGTGTTGAAGTGTAGTCGGAGCGACTTTAATATCTTAGAACTGTTTTGAGATGTCAAGAGCCCTACAAAGTGCCATTTTATGCTCTGTCTTTGGGTTTGAGTGATTAAACTTGATTAAAGGCTTAGATTCAGCCTTTTAGCTCTCTTGATGACATGATTAAGCATGCCGTTAAGCTGTAGAAGTAGATCAACGAAAGAAACAAGCATTATAGCTTATTATAGTTTTGTTTATTCTTAGAATCTCATAGGAGTTCGAATGGTGCATATAGGGAGTTGTATCAGAAGACACAAATGGAAGCTTAAACAACACTTATTGATGTGAATATAAAGAATCAATGGTTTTCATTGACAAGGTTTTCGCCATTTTCAAGGTGATAGACCTAAAAAGGGTTTATGACTCTTGAGATAAAATGAGAGTGAATAGAAGTGTTGAAGTGTTGAAGTGTAGTTAGGACTTTAATCTCTCCAACTGTTTTGAATTTTTCAAGAGCCACTTGAGTGCCATTGTTTTGCTCTGTACTTGGTTTGAGTGATGAAACTTCATTAAAGGCTTAGATTCAGCCTTTTAGCTCTCTTGATGACATGATTAAGCATGCCATTAAGGTGTAGAAGTAGATCGACAAAAACAAGCATTATAGCTTATTCCATAGTTTTGTTTATTCTTAGAATCTCATAGGAGTTTCAAAATGTGCATATGGGGAGTTGTATCAAAAAGACACAAATGGAGCTTAAGCAACACCTATTAATGTGAATATAAAGAATCAATGGTTTTCATTGACAAGGTTTTCGCCATTTTCAAGCTGATAGACATAAAAACGGATTTATGACTCTTGAGATAAAAAATGAGAGTGAATAGAAGTGTTGAAGTGTAGTCGGACGACTTTAATATCTTAGAACTGTTTTGAGATGTCAAGAGCCACTACAAAGACTTTTATGCTCTGTTCTGGGTTTGAGTGATTAAACTTATTAAAGGCTTAGATTCAGCCTTTTAGCTCTCTTGATGACATGATTAAGCATGCCATTAAGCTGTGAAAGTAGATCAGCGAAAAAAACAAGCATTATAGCTTATTCATGGTTTTGTTTATTCTTAGAATCTCATAGGGTTTCAAATGGTGCATTCGGGAGTTGTATCAAAAGACACAAATGGAGCTTAAACAACACTTATTGATGTGAATATAAAGAGTCAATGGTTTTTCATTGACAAGGTTTTTCGCCATTTTGGTGATAGACCTAAAAGGGATTTATGACTCTTGAGATAAAAATGAGTGAATAGAAGTGTTGGAAGTGTATTCGGGACTTTAATCTCTTAGAACTGTTTTTGAGATGTAAGAGCCACTACAAAGTGCCATTTTACTGTGTACTGGGTTTGAGTAATGAAACTTCATTAAAAGCTTAGATTCAGGCTTTTAGCTCTCTTGATGACATGATTAAAAGCATGCCATTAAGGTGTAGAAATAGATCAACAAAAAGAAACAAGCATTATAAGCTTATTCATAGTTTTGTTTATTCTTAAGATGTCATAGGAGTTTCAAATTGTGCATATGGGGAGTTGTATTAAAAGACACAAATGGAGCTTAAACAACACCTATTGATGTGAATATAAAAAATCAATGGTTTCATTGACAAGGTTTTCGCCATTTTCAAGCTGATAGACCTAAAAAAGGATTTATACCTCTTGAGATCCAAATGAGAGTGAATAGAAGTGTTGAAGTGTTGAAGTGTAGTCTGAGGACTTTATCTCTCCAGAACTGTTTTGAGTTTTTAGAGCCACTTCAGTGCCATTGTTTTGCTCTGTACTTGGTTTGAGTGATGATACTTCATTAAAGGCTTAGATTCAGCCTTTTTAGTTCTCTTGATGACATGATTAAGCATGCCATTAAGGTGAAGAAATAGATCGATAAAAGAAACAAGCATTATAGCTTATTCCATAGTTTTGTTTATTCATAGAATCTCATAGGGTTTCCAAATTATGCATATAAGGAATTGTATCAAAAAGACACAAATGGAAGCTTAAACAACACCTGATGTGAATATAAAGAATCAATGGTTTTCATTGACAAGGTTTTCGCCATTTTAAGCTGATAGACATAAAACGGTTTATGACTCTTGAGATAAAAATGAGAGTGAATAAAGTGTTGAAGTGTAGTAGACGACTTTAATCTCTTAGAACTGTTTTGAGATGTCAAGAGCAACTACAAAGTGCCATTTCATGCTCTGTACTGGGTTAGAGTGATTAAACTTGATAAAAGGCGTTAGATTCAGCCTTTTAGCTCTCTTGATGACATGATTAAGCATGCCGTTAAGCTGTAAAGTAGATCAACGAAAAAACAAGCATTATAAGCTTATTCCATAGTTTTGTTTATTCTTAGAATCTCATAGGAGTTTCAAATGGTGCATATAGGAAGTTGTATCAAGAAGACACGAATGGAGGCTTAAACAACTTTTATTGATGTGAATATAAAGAATCGATTGTTTCATTGACAAGGTTTACGCCATTTTCAAGCTGATAGACCTAAAATCGGATTTATGACTCTTGAGATAAAATGAGAGTGAATAGAAGTGTTGAAATGTAGTAGAGGACTTTTAATCTCTTAGAACTGTTTTGAGATTTCAAAGACCCCTTTACAAAGTGCCATTTTATGTTCTGTCTTTGGGTTTGAGTGGTGAAACTTCGTTAAAGAGCTTAGATTCAGCCTTTTAGCTCTCTTGATGACATGATTAAGCATGCCATTAAGGTGTAGAATGGATCGACAAAAGAAACAAGCATTATAAGCTTATTCATAGTTTTGTTTATTCTTTAGAATCTCATAGGAGTTCCGAATGGTGCATATAGGAGTTGTATCAAGAAGACACAAATGGAGCTTAAACAACACTTATTGATGTGAATATAAAGAATCAATGGTTTCATTGACAAGGTTTTATCCATTTTCAAGCTGATAGACCTAAAACGGATTTATGACTCTTGAGATAAAAATGAGAGTGAATAGAAGTGTTGAAGTGTAGTCCGAGGACTTTAATCTCTTGATCTGTTTTGAATTTTTCAAGAGCCACTTCAAAGTGCCATTGTTTACTCTGTACTTGGTTTGAGTGATGAAACTTCATTAAAAGCTTAGATTCAGCCTTTTAGCTCTCTTGATGACATGATTAAGCATGCCATTAAGGTGTAAAAGTAGATCGATGAAAAGAAAAGCATTATAGCTTATTCCATAGTTTTGTTTATTCTTAGAATCTCATGGAGTTTCAAATTGTGCATATGGGGAGTTGTATCAAAAAGGCACAAATGGAGGCTTAAAGCAACACCTATTAATGTGAATATAAAGAATCAATGGTTTCATTGACAAGAGTTTTCGCCATTTTAAGCTGATAGACATAAAAAGGTTTATGACTCTTGAGATAAAAATGAGAGTGAATAGAAGTGTTGAAGTGTAATCCAGCGACTTTAATCTCTTAGAACTGTTTTGAGATTTTCAAGAGCCACTAAAAGTGCCATTTTTGCTCTATACTTGGTTTGAGTGATTAAACCTCAATAAAGGCTTAGAATCCGCCTTTTAGCTCTCTTGATGACATGATTAAGCATGCTATTAAGGTGTAGAAGTAGATCAACGAAAGAAACAAGCATTATAAGCTTATTCCATAGTTTTGTTTATTCTTAGAATCTCATAGGAGTTTCAAATTGTGCATATAAGGGAGTTGTATCAAAGAAGACACAAATGGAAGCTTAAAGCAACACCTATTGATGTGAATATAAAGAGTCAATGGTTTCATTGACAAGGTTTTCGCCATTTTCAAACTGATGGAACTAAAAAAAGGTTTATGACTCTTGAGATAAAATGAGAGTGAATAAAGTGTTGAAGTGTAATCGGAGGACTTTAATCTCTTAGAACTGTTTTGAGATGTTAAAGCCACTTAAGTGCCATTTTACTTTGTACTTGGTTTGAGTGTGAAATTTCATTAAAAGAGATTCGACCTTTTAGCTCTCTTGATGACATGATTAAGCATGCCATTAAGGTGTAGAAGTAGATCAACAAAAAAGCAAACATTATAGCTTATTCCATAGTTTTGTTTATTCTTAGAATCTCATAGGAGTTTCAAATTAGTGCATATGGGAGTTGTATAAAAAGACACAAATGGAGGCTTAAACACACCTATTGATGTGAATATAAAGAATCAATGGTTTTCATTGACAAGGTTTTCGACATTTTCAGGTGATATGACCTATAAAAAAGGATTTATGACTCTTGAGGATACAAATGTGAGTGAATAGAAGTGTTGAAGTGTAGTCGGAGGACTTTCATCTCTTAGAACTGTTTTGAGATATCAAGAGCCCTTCAAAGTGCCATTTTTGCTCTCTACTTGGTTTGAGTGATGATACTTCATTAAAAACTTAGATTAGCCTTTTAGCTCTCTTGATGACATGATTAAGCATGCCATTAAGGTGAAAGTAGATCAACAAAAAACAAGCATTATAGCTTATTCCATAGTTTTGTTTATTCTTAGAATCTCATAGGAGTTTCAAATTATGCATATGAGAGTGGTATCAAAAAGACACAAATGGAGCTTAAGCAACACTATTGATGTGAATATAAAAGAATCAATGGTTTCATTGACAAGGTTTCGCCATTTTCAAATTGATAGACATAAAAAGGATTTATGACTCTTCGAGATAAAAATGAGAGTGAATAGAAGTGTTGAAGTGTAGTGAGACGACTTTAATCTCTTAGAACTGTTTTGAGATGTCAGAGCCACTACAAAGTGCCATTTTTGCTCTGTACTTTAGTTAGAAGTGATTAAGAAACCTCGTTAAAGACTTAGATTTCAGCCTTTTAGCTCTCTTGATATTATGATTAAGCGTGCCATGGTAAGCTGTAGAAGTAGATCCTCGAAAAAGCAAGCAATATAACTTATTCCATAGTTTTGTTTATTCTTAGAATCTCGTAGGAATTTCGAATGTGCATATAAGAAGTTGTATCAAGAAGACCCAAATGGAGGCTTAAACACACTTATTGATGTGAATATAAAGAATCAATTGTTTTTTCATTGACAAGGTTTTCGCCATTTTAAAATTGTTGAATTTAAAAAAGATTTATGACTCTTGAGATCTGAATGAGAGTGAATAGAAGTGTTGAAATGTAGTCTAGAGGACTTTAATCTCTTAGCATTGTTTTGAATTCTCAAACCCGCAAAATTTCCTTTTATGTTCTGTCCTTGGTTTGAGTGATGAAACTTCATTAAGACTTAGATTCAGCCTTTTAGCTCTCTTGATGACAGATAAAGCACGCCATTAAGGTGTAAAGTAGATCAACAAAGAAACAAAAAACATAAGCTTATCCCAGATTTTTGTTTATTCTTAGAATCTCATAGGATTTCGAAATGGTGCATATAGGGAGTTGTATCAAAGACACAAATGGAGACTTAAACAACACCTATTGATGTGAATATAAAGAATCCTATATGGTTTTTTTCATTGACAAGGTTTTTCGCCATTTTCAAGGTGTTAGACCTAAAAACGGATTTATGATACCTGGAGATACAAATGAGTGTGAATAGAAGTGTTGAAGTGTAGTCTTGGGACTTTAATCTCTCAGGCCCCTTTTGAATTTTCAAGAGCCACTCAAGTGCCATTGTTTGCTCTGTACTTGGTTTGGTGATGAAACTACATTAAAGCTTAGATTCAGCCTTTTAGCTCTCTTGATGACATGATTAAGCATGCCATTAAGGTGTAGAAGTAGATCAACAAAAGCAAGCATTATAGCTTATCCTATAGTTTTGGTTGTTCTAAGAATCTCGTAGGAGTTTCAAAATGTGCATATGGGAGTTTGTATCGAAAGAAACCTGAATGGAGGCTTAAACAACACCTATTGATGTGAATATAAAAAGAACCAATGGTTTCATTGATAAGGTTTTCTGCCATTTTCAAGCTGATGGACATAAAAAAGGATTTATGGCTCTTGAGTGGATACAAAAAGAAATTGAATAGAAGTGTTGAAGTGTAATGGAGGACTTTAATCTCCTAGAACTGTTTTGAATTGTTAGAGCCACTACATGCCATTGTTTTGCTCTGTACTGGGTTTGTAGTGATAAACTTCATTAAAAGGTTAGTGATTCAGCCTTGTAGCTCTCTTGATGACATGATTTAGCATGCCATTAATTTGTAGAAATGGATCAAGCAAAAGAAGCAAACGTTAAAACTTATTCCATTGGTTTGTTTATTCTTAGAATCTCATAGGAGTTCCAAATTGTGCATATGGGGAGTTGTATCAAAAGACACAAATGGAGCCCAAAGCAACACTTATTGATGTGAATATAAAGAATCGATGGTTTTCATTGACAAAGTTTTAGCCATTTTAAGTGATAGACCTAAAAAGGATTTATGACTCTTAGAGATACAAATAAGAGTGAATAGAAGTGTTGAAGTGTATTCAGAGGACTTTTAATCTCTTAGAACTGTTTTGAGATGTCAGAGCCACTAAAAGTGCCATTTTACGCTCTCTCTGGGTTTGAGTGATGAAACTTCATTAAAAGCTTATATTCAGCCTTTTAGCTCTCTTGATGACATGATTAAGCATGCCGTTAAGGTGTGAAATGGATCGACAAAAACTGGCATTATAGCTCATTCCATAGTTTTGTTTATTCTTAAAATCGTCATAGAGTTTCAAATTGTGCATATAGGAGTTGTATCAAAGAGACCCAAATGGAGGCTTAACAACACCTAATGATGTGATATATAAAGAATCAATGGTTTTCGTTGACAAGGTTTTCGCCATTTTCAATTTGATAGACTTAAAAGGAGTTATGCCTCTTGAGATACCGATGAGGGTGAATAGAAGTGTTGGAAGTGTTGAAGTGTAGTCTGGGACTTCAGTCTCTCACAACTGTGTTTGAATTTTTCAAGAACCGCTTGTGCCATTAGTTTTGCTTTGTACTTGGTTTGAGTGATGATACGTCGTTAAAGGCTTAGATTCAGCCCTTTGGCTCTCTTGATGACATGATTAAGCATGCCGTTAAGGTGTAGAAGTAGATCGACGAAAAACAAGCATTATAGCTTATTCCCTAGTTTTTTTTATTCCTAGGATCTCATAGGAGTTTCAAATGGTGCATATACGAGGTGGTATCGAGAAGACCCAAATGGAGGCTTAAACAACACCCATTGATGTGGATATAAAGAATCAGTGTTTTCATTGACCAGGTTTATGCCATTTTCAAGGTGATAGACCCTCAAAAAGGATATATGACTCTTGAGATCCAAATGAGAGTGAATAGAAGTGTTGAAGTTAGTGTAGTCTAAGGACTTTAATCTCTCACAACTGTTTTGAAATTTCCAAAGGCACTTCCAGAGTGCCATTTTTTGCTCCGTACTTGGTTTGAGTGATGAAACTTCATTAAAAGCTTAGATTGACCTTTTAGCTCTCTTGATGACATGATTAAGCATGCCATTAAGGTGTAAGAAATGTTGGATCAGCAAAAAACAAGCATTATAGCTTATTCCCCATTTTTTGTTTATTCTTAGAATCTCATAGGAGTTTCAAAATGTGCCCATAGGGAGTTGTATCAAAAGACACAGATGGAGGCTTCATGACACTATTGATGTGAATATAAAGAATCAATGGTTTCATTGACAAGGTTTTAGCCATTTTTCAAGCTGATGGACCCATAAAGGATTTATGACTCCTGAGATACAAAAGAAATTGAATAGAAGTGTTGAAGTGTAGTCAGATGACTTTAATCTCTTAGAAGCTGTTTTTGAGATGCTCAAGGAACCCACTACAAAGTGCCATTTTATGCTCTTGTCTTTGGTTTTAGTGATGAAACTTCATTAAAGGCTTAGATTCAACCTTTTGGCTCTCTTGATGACATGATTAAACATGCCAATAAGCTGTAGAAGTAGATCGACAAAGAAACAAGCATTATAAGCTTATTCCGTAATTTTGTTTATTCTTAGAATCTCATAGGAGTTCCAAATGTGCATATAGGGGAGTTGTATCAAAAAGACACAAATGGAGGCTTAAACAACACCTATTGATGTGGATATAAAGAATCAATGGTTTTCATTGACAAGGTTTTCGCCATTTTCAAGTTGATAGACCTAAAAAATTTATGACTCTTGAGATACAAATGAGTGAATAGAAGTGTTGAAGTGTAGATTGAGGACTTTAATCTCTTAGAACTGTTTTGAATTTTTCAAGCCACTTGAGTGCCATTGTTTGCTCTGTACTTGGTTTGAGTGATGAAACTTCATTAAAGGCTTAGATTCAGCCCTTTTAGCTCTCTTGATGACATGATTAAGCATGCCATTAAGGTTGAAGTAGATCAACTAAAAGAAACAAGCATTATAGCTTATTCCATAGTTTTGTTTATTCTTAGAATCTCATAGGAGTTTCAAATTGTGCATATGGAGTTGTATCAAAAAGACACAAATGGAGCTTAAACAACACCCTATTGATGTGAATATAAAGAATCGATGGTTTCATTGACAAGGTTTTCGCCATTTTCAAGGTGATAGACATAAAAAGGAGTTTATGACTCTTGAGGATAAAAATGAGAGTGAATAGAAGTGTTGAAGTGTGAGAGGACTTTAATCTCTTAGAACTGTTTTGAGGATGTTAAAGCCACCTACAAAGTGCCATTTTATGCTCTGTATTGGGTTTGAGTGATGAAACCATTAAAGGCTTAGATTAAGTCTTTTAGCTCTCTTGATGACATGATTCAGCATGCCATTAAAACTGTAAAGTAGATCAATGAAGAAACAAGCATTATAGCTTATTCCATAGTTTTGTTTATTCTTAGAATCTCATAGGAGTTCAAATGGTGCATATATGGAGTTGTATCAAAAGACACAAATGGAGGCTTAAAACAGCTATTGATGTGAATATAAAGAATCAATGGTTTCATTGACAAGGTTTTCACCATTTTCAAGCTGATAGACCTAAAAAAGGTTTATGACTCTTGAGAGATAAATGAGAGTGAATAGAAGTGTTAAGTGTAGTTGAGGACTTTAATCTCTTAAAATGTTTTGAAATTCGAAGCCACTTAAAGTGCCATTGTTTGCTCTGTATTTGGTTTGAGTGATAAAACTTCATTAAAGTTAGATTCAGCCTTTTAACTCCTTGATGACATGATTAAGCATGCCATTAAGGTGTAGAAGTGGAATCCAACAAAAAAACAAGCATTATAAACTTATTCCATAGTTTTGTTTATTCTTAGAATATCATAGGAGTTTCAAATTGTGCATATGGGGAGTTGTATCAAAAGACACAAATGGAGGCTTAAAAAACACCTATTGATGTGAATATAAAGAATCGATGGTTTTTCATTGACAAGGTTTTTCGCCATTTCAAGCTGATAGACCTAAAAAGGATTTATGACTCTTGAGATACAAATGAGAGTGAATAGAAGTGTTGAAGTGTTAGTCTAGAGGACTTTAATCTCTTACAACTGTTTTGAGATTTTCAAGAGCCACTCAAGTGCCATTTTTTGCTCTGTACTTGGTTTGAGTGATGAAACTTCATTAAAAGGCTTAGATTCAGCCTTTTAGCTCTCTTGATGACATGATTAAGCATGCTGGAAAACTAAATTGTAAGTGAATCAACGAAGAAACAAGCGTTAAAGCTTGTTCCATAGTTTTTTTTATTCTTAGAATCTCATAGGAGTTTCCAAGTGGTGCGTATAGGGAGTTATATCAAAAAGGGGCACAAATGGAGGGTTAAAAAACACCCAATGATGTGAATATAAAGAATAAATGGTTTTATTGACAAGGTTTCGCCATTTTCAAGCTGATAGACCTAAAAACGGATTTATGACTCTTCAGATACCAAATGAGAGTGAATAGAAGTGTTGAAGTGTAGTCATGAGGACTTTTAATCTCTTCACAACTTTTTGAATTTTTAAGAGCCACTTGAGAGTGCCCTCGTTTGCTCTATGTACTTGGTTTTTGGTGATGAAGCTTCTTGAAAGGCTTAGGAGTTCAGCCTTCTGGCTCTCTTGCTGACATGATTAAGCATGCCATTAAAGGTTTAAGTAGATCAACTGAAAGAAACAAGCATTATAACTTATTCCATGGTTTTGTTTGTTCTTAGAATCTCATAGGAATTTCAAATTGTGCATATAGGGAGTTGTATCAAAAGACACAAATGGAACTTAAACAACACACCTATTGATGTGAATATAAAGAATCAATAGTTTCATTGACAAGGTTTTCGCCATTTTCAAGCTGATGGACATAAAAAAGATCTGTGACTCTTGAGATACGAATGAGAGTGGATAGAAGTGTTGAAGTGTAGATTGAGGACTTTAATCTCTTAGAACTGTTTTGAGATGTCACGAGCCACTACAAAGTGCCAAACATGCTCTGTACTTGGTTTGTAGTGATGAAACTTCATTAAAAGGCTTAGATTCAGCCTTTTAGCTCTCTTGATGACATGATTAAGCATGCCGTTAAGGTACATGTGAAATAGATCAACGAAAGAAACAAGCATTACGACTTATTCCGTAGTTTGTTTATTCTTAGAATCTCATAGGAGTTTCAAATGGTGCATATAAGGGAGTTGTATCAAAAAGACACAAATGGAAACATAAGCAACACTTATTGATGTGAATATAAAGAATCCAATGGTTTTTTTTCATTAATGAAAGTTTTAGCCATTGGATCAAGGGTGATGGACCTGGCAAGGATATATGACTCTTCAAGATCCAAATAAGAGTGAATATGAAGTGTTAGTGTTAGAAGTGTAATCTAAAGGACTTTAATCTCTCACAACTGTTTTGAGTTTTTCAAAAGAACCGCTTCAAAGTGCCATTTTTGCTCTGTACTTGGTTTGAGTGATGTAACTTCATTAAAAACTTAGATTCAGCCTTTTAGCTCTCTTGATGACATGATTAAGCATGCCATTAAGTTATAGAAAGTAGATCAACGAGAGAAACAAGCATTATGGCATATTCCTTAGTTTTGTTTATTCTTAGAATCTCATAGGAGTTTCAAATTGTGCATATAGGGAGTTGTATCAAGGAACAAGCGCAAATGGAGCTTAAACAACACCTATTGATGTGAATATAAAGAATCAATGGTTTTTCATTGATAAGGTTTTCCCATTTTCAAGCTGATAGACCTAAAAAGGATTTATGACTCTTAAGATACAAATGAGTGAATAGAAGTGTTGAAGTGTAGTCTGGGGGACTTTAATCACTCTACAACTGCTCTGAATTTTCAAAACCCACTTCAGGTGCCATTGTTTGCTCTGTACTTAGTTTGAGTGATGAAACTTCATAAAAGTTAGATTCAGCCTTTTAGCTCTCTTGATGACTACGATTAAGCATGCCATTAAGGTGTAGAAAATGAGTCGACCAAAAACACAAACATTATAACTTATTCCATAATTTTGTTTATTCTTAGAATCTCATAGGAGTTTCAAATTGTACATATGGGGAGTTATATCAAAAGACACAAATGGAAGCAAAACAACTTACAATGATGTGAATATAAAGAATCAATGGTTTCATTGACAAGGGATTTCGCCATTTTTCAAGTGATAGACCTAAAAAAGGATTTATGCCTCTTGAGATACAAATGAAATTGAATAGAAGTGTTGAAGTGTAGTCAGAGGACTTTAATCTCTTAGCATTGTTTTGAGATGTCAAAAGCCACTACAAAGTGCCATTCTATACTCTGTACTGGGTTTGAGTGATGAAACTACCATTAAAAAGGCAAGATTCAGCCTTTTAGCTCTCTTGATGACATGATTAAGCACGCCATTAAGGTGCAGAAGTAGATAAAAGAAAACAAGCATTATAAACTATTCATAGTTTTACTGATTCTTAGAATCTCATAGGAGTTCCAAATGGTGCATATAGAGTTATATCAAGAGACACAAATGGGAGCTTAAACAGCACCTATTGATGTGAATATAAAGAATCATTGGTTTTCATTGACAAGGTTTTTAGCCATTTCAATCTGATAGACCTAAAAGCGGATTTATAGCTCTTGAGATACAAATGAGAGTGGTGAAGTGTTGAAGTAGGATGAGGACTTTAATCTCTCCTGACTGTTTTTGATTTTAAGAAACCCACTTGAGTGCCATTGTTTTGCTACGTACTTGGTTTTAGTGATAAACTTCATGAAAAGTTAGATTCAGCACGTGAGCTCTCTTGCTGACATGATTAAGCATGCCATTGAAGTGTAAGTAGATCGACAAAAAGAAACAAACATTATAAGCCGATTCCGTAGTTTTGTTTATTCTTAGAAATCTCATAGGAGTTTCAAATTGTGCATATGGGGAGTTGTATCAAAAAGGCACAAATGGAAGCAAAACAACACCTATTGATGTGAATATATAAAGAATCAATGGTTTTTCATTGACAAGGTTTTTACATACATTTTCAAGGCGATGGGCATAAAAAAGTTATGACTCTTGAGGATACAAGAGTGAATAGAAGTGTTGAGGAGAGTGTAGTCGAAGGACTTTAATCCTATGTATTTGGTTTGAGTGATGAAACTTCATTAAAGGAAACTTAGATTCAGCCTTTTAGCTCTCTTTGATGACATGATTAAGCACGCCATTAGTACATGAAAAGTATAGATCGACGAAAAAGCAAGCATTATAGCTTATTCCCTGGTTTTTGTTTATTCTTAGAATCTCGTAGGAGTTTCAAATGGTGCATATAGGGAGTTGTATCAAAAAAGACACAAATGGAGGCTTAAACAACACCTATTGATGTGAATATAAAAGAATCCAATGGTTTCATTGACAAGGTTTTCATGCATTTTTCAAGCTGATAGACCTAAAAAGGATATATGACTCTTGAGATACAAAATGAGAGTGAATAAAGTGTTGAAGTGTTGAAGTGTAGTCTAAGGACTTTGTCTCTCTAGCTGTTTTGAATTTTCAAGAGCTTCCACTTGAGAGTGCCATTGTTTGCTCTGTACTTGGTTTGAGTGATGAAACTTCATTAAAGGCTTGGAATTCAGCCTTTTAGCTCTCTTGATGACATGATTAAGCATGCCATTAAGCTATAAGTAAATCGACAGAAAAACAAGCATTATAGCTTTATTCCATGGTTTGTTTATTCTTAGAATCTCATGGAGTTTCAAATTGTGCATATGGGGGAGTTGTATCTAAGGCACAAATGGAAGCTTAAACAACAACACACCTATTGATGTGAATATAAAAGAATCAATGGTTTTCATTGACAAGGTTTTCGCCATTTTCAAGCTGATATAGACCTAAAAAACGGATTTATGACTCTTGAGATACAAATGAGTGAATAGAAGTGTTGAAGTGTAGTATGAGGACTTTTAATCTCTCACAACTGTTTTGAATTTTTCAAGACCCGCTTCAGAGTGCCATTGTTTGCTCTGTACTTGGTTTAATTGATGAAACTTCATTAAAGTTAGATTCCAGCCTTTTTAGCTCTCTTGATGACATGATTAAGCATGCCATTAAGGTGTAAGTAGATCAACAAAAACAACGGCCATAAACTATAGTTTTGTTTGTTCTTAGAATCTCATAGGAGTTTCAAATGGTGCATATAGGGAGTTGTATCAAAAAAGACCTGAAATGGAGCTTAAAAAGCACTATTGATGTGAATATAAGAATAATTGGTTTTCATTGACAAGGTTTTAAGCCATTTTTCAAAAGGTGATAGACCTAAAAGCGGTTATGACTCTTGAGAGATACAAATGAGAGTGAATAGAAGTGTTGAAGTGTAGGATGAGACTTTAATCTCTCACAACTGTTTGAATTTTTCCAAGAGCCCCTTGAGTGCCATTGTTTTATTACTGTACTTGGTTTCAGTGATAAAACTTCATGAAAGGATTAGATTCTTTTGGCTCTCCTTCTTTGACATGATTAAGCTTGCCATTGAGGTGTAGAAGTAGATCAACAAAAACAACGTTATAGCTTATTCCATAGTTTTGTTATTCTTAGAATCTCATAGGAGTTTCAAATTGTGCGTATAGGGGAGTTGTCAAAAAGACAAAAATGGAAGCTTAAACAACACTATTGATGTGAATATAAAGAATCAATGGTTTCCGTGTAAAGGTTTCGCCATTTTCAAGGTGATGGACATAAAAAAAAGTTATGACTCTTCGAGATACAAAAGAGAGTGAATAGAAGTGTTGAGAAGTGTAGTGGGAGGACTTTCATTTCTTAGCACTGTGTTGAGATGTAAAGAGCCACTTACCAAAGTGCCATTTTTATGCTCTAATATTTGGTTTTGAGTAGTGAAACTTCATTAAAAGCTTGATTCAGCCTTTTAGCTCTCTTGATGAAATGATTAAGCCCGCCATTAAGCTGTGAAAGTAGATCTATGAAGAAACAAGCATTATAGTATTCCGTAGTTTTGTTTTATTCTTAGAATCTTGTAGGAGTTTCAAATGGTGCATATAGGGAGTTGTATCAAAAAGGCACAAATGGAGGCTTAAACAACACACCTATTGATGTGAATATAAAAGAATCAATGGTTTCATTGACAAGGTTTTACGCCATTTTCAAGCTGATAGACCTAAAAAGGATATATGACTCTTGAGATACAAATGAGAGTGAATAGAAGTGTTGAAGTGTTGAAGTGTAGTCTAAGGACTTTAATCTCTCTATGGCCATTTTGAATTTTCAAAGACCCACTTGATTGCCATTGTTTGCTCTGTACTTGGTTTTTGAGTAGTGAAACTTCATTAAAAGGCTTAGATTCAGCCTTTTAGCTCTCTTGATGACATGATTAAGCATGCCATTAAGCTGTAAAATGAATCCTTGAAAGAAACAAAGCATTATAGCTTATTCCATAGTTTTGTTTTTATTCTTAGAATCTCATAGGAGTTTCAAATTGTGCATAGGGAGTTGTATCAAAAAAGACACAAATGGAGCTTAAACAACTTTTTATTGATGTGAATATAAAGAATCAATGGTTTTCATTGACAAGGTTTCGCCATTTTCATGCTGATAGACCTAAAAACAGTTTATGACTCTTGAGATACAAATGAGAGTGAATAGGGAGTGTTGAAGTGTAGTATGAGGACTTTAATCTCTCACAACTGTTTGAATTTTCAGGGCCACTTCAGAGTGCCATTGTTTGCTCTGTGCTTGGTTTGAGTGATGAAACTTAGTTAAAGGATTAGATTCAGCCTTTTGACTCTCTTGATGATGACATGATTAAAACATGCCATTAAGGTGTCGAAGTAGATCAACAAAAAGAAACAACGTATAAAAAGCTTATTCCATAGTTTGTTTATTCTTAGAATCTCATAGGAGTTTCAAATTGTGCATATAGGGGAGTTGTATCAAAAAGACACAAATGGAAACCATGACACTATTGATGTGAATATAAAGAATCAATGGTTTCATTGCTGAGGTTTTAAGCCATTTCAAGCTGATGGACATAAAAAGGATTTATGATACTTGAGATACAAAAGAAATTGAATAAAGTGTTGAAGTGTAGTCAGAGGAGGACTTTAATCCTGTAATATTTGGTTTGGTGGTGTTACTTTCATTAAAGGCTTAGATTCAGCCTTTTAGCTCTCTTGATGAAGAGCATGATTAATAAGCCATTAAGGCTGAAGTAGATCAGCAGAAAGAAACAAACATTGCAAACGATTCCATAGTTTTGTTTATTACTTAGAATCTCATAGGAGTTTCAAATGGTGCATATAGGGAGTTGTATCAAAAAAAAGACACAAATGGAAGCAAACAACACCTATTGATGTGAATATAAAGAATCAATGGTTTCATTGACAAGAGTTTTAAGCCATTTTCAGGTGATAGACCTAAAAAAGGATATATGACTCTTGAGATCCTGGAAATAAGAGTGAATAGAAGTGTTGAAGTGTTGAAGTGTAGTCTAAGGACTTTAATCTCTCACAACTGTTTTGAATTTTCAAGAGCAGCTTCAGAGTGCCATTGTTTCTTCTTTATTATGGTTTGGTGATGAAACTTCATTAAAAGAAGCAGATTCAGCCTTTTAGCTCTCTTGATGACATGATTAAGCAGCACCATTAAGCTGTCGAAATGAATCAACGAAAAGAAACAAGCATTATAGCTTATTCCCATAGTTTTGTTTATTCTTAGAATCTCACCAAGGAGTTTCAAATTATTGCATATGGGGAGTTGTATCAAAAAGACACAAATGGAGGCTTAAGCAACACCTCGTGATGTGAATATAAAAAATTAATGGTTTTTCATTGACAAAGGTTTTAAGCCATTTTCAAGCTGATAGACCTAAAAACGGATTTTATGACTCTTGAGATACAAATGAGAGTGAATACAAAGTGTTGGGGAGTGTAGTCGAGGACTTTAATCTCTCCCATGACTGCTTTTGAGATTTTCAAGAGCCACTTCAAGTGCCATTGTTGTTTTGCTCTGTACTTGGTTTGAGTGATAAAAGCTTCATTAAAAAGAGTTGATTCAGCCTTTTAGCTCTTGATGACATGATTAAGCATGCCATTAAAAAGGTGTAGAAATGAATCGACAAAAAACAAGCATTATAGCTTATTCCATAGTTTGTTTATTCTTAGAATCTCATAGGGTTTCAAATTGTGCATATTGAGAGTTGTATCAAAAGGACACAAATGGAAGCTTAAACCAACACCTCGTGATGTGAATATAAAAAAGATTAATGGTTTTCATTGACAAGGTTTCGCCATTTGGTGATGGACATAAAAAAGTTTATGACTCTTGAGATACAAAAAGTGAATAGAAATTGTTGAAGTGTAGTCAGGGACTTTAATCTCTTAGAACTGTTTGAGATGTCAAGAGCCACTACAAAGTGCCATTTATGCTCTGTATTTGGTTTGGTGACAAACTTCGTTAAAGGCTTAGATTCCATGCTTTTAGCTCTCTTGATGACATGATTAAGCCCGCCATTAAAAAGGTGGCAAAGTAGATCCTTGAAAAGAAACAAGCATTATATAAACTTATTCATAGTTTTTGTTTATTCTTAGAATCTCATAGAGGTTTCAAATGGTGCATATAGGGAGTTGTAATAAAAAGGCACAAATGGCGCTTAAGCAGCACCTATTGATGTGAATATAAAGAATCTGATGGTTTCATTGACAAGGTTTTCGCCATTTCAAGGTGATAGACCTAAAAAAAGGATATATGACTCTTGAGATACAAATGAGAGTGAATAGAAGTGTTGAAGTGTTGAAGTGTAGTCTAGGGCTTTAATCTCTCACAACTGTTTTGAATTTTTCAAGACCCACTTCAGAGTGCCATTGTTTTGCTCTGTACTTGGTTTGAGTGATGAAACTTCATTAAAGGCTTAGATTCAGCCTTTTAGCTCTCTTGATGACATGATTAAGCATGCCATTAAGCTGTAGAAGTAGATCAACTTAAAAGGAAACAAGCATTATAACTTATTCCATAGAACATTTATTCTTAGAATCTCTTAGGAGTTTCAAATTGTGTGCGTAGGGGGAGTTGTATCAAAAACCTGAATGGGCTTAAACAACACCTATTGATGTGAATATAAAGAATCAATGGTTTTTCCGTGACAAGGTTTTTTACGCCATTTTTAGTGATGGACATAAAAAGGATTTATGACTCTTAGAGATACAAGCGAGTGAATAGAAGTGTTGAAGTGTAGTCAGAGGACTTTAATCTCTTAGAACTGTTTTGAGATGTCAGAGCCACTACAAAGTACTATTTTATGCTACATGTTTGGTTTGAGTGATGAAACTTCATCAAGAGCTTAGATTCAGCCTTTTAAACTCTCTTGATGACATGATTAAGCCACGCCGATAGGCACAGAAATGAATCACTTGAAAAAACTAAGCATTATAGCTTATTCCATGGTTTTGTTTATTCTTAGAATCTCGTAGGAGTTTCAAATGGTATATATAGGGAGTTGTATCAAAAAGACACAAAATGGAATAGCCAAACAACACCTATTGATGTGAATATAAAAGAATCAATGGTTTTTCATTGACAAGGTTTTCATACATTTTCAAGCTGATAGACCTAAAAACGGATTTATGACTCTTGAAGATACAAATGAGAGTGAATAGAAGTGTTGAAGTGTAGTATGAGGACTTTAATCTCTCACAACTGTTTTGAATTTTTCAGACCACTTGAGTGCCATTATTTATCTGTACTTGGTTTGAGTGATGAAACTTCATTAAGAGATTAGATTCAGCCTTTTAGCTCTCTTGATGACATGATTAAGCATGCCGTTAAGGTGTAAAAGTAGATCAACAAAAACCAAGCATTATGGCTTATTCCATAGTTTGTTTATTCTTAGAATCTCATAGGAGTTTCAAATTGTGCATATGGGGAGTTGTATCCAAAAGACACAAATGGAGGCAAAACAACACCTATTGATGTGAATATAAAGAATCAATGGTTTTTTTTTCGTTGACAAGGTTTCGCCATTTTCAAGTGATGGACATAAAAGTTTTATGACTCTTGAGATACAAAAGAGAGTGAATAGAAGTGTTGAAGTGTAATGGAGGACTTTAATCCCTATGTATTTGGTTTTGAGTGATGAAACTTCATTAAAAGGCTTAGATTCAGCCTTTAGCTCTTGATGACATGATTCAGCCGCGCCATTAAGCTGTAGGGTTCTGAATCGAAAAGCCAACATTACCAACTGATTCACGTAGTTTTGTTTATTCTTAGAATCTCATAGGAGTTTCAAATGGTGCATATAGGGAGTTGTATCAAAAAAGACACAAATGGAGCTTAAACAACACCTATTGATGTGAATACTCAAGAATAAATGGTTTTTCATTGACAAGGTTTCCATATTTTCAAGTGATAGACCTAAAAAAGGATATATTATTTCCGAGATACAAATGAGAGTGAATAGAAGTGTTGATGTGTTGAAGTGTAGTCTAAGGACTGTAATCCCTCACAACTGTTTTGAATTTTTCAAAACCACTTAGTGCCATTGTTGCTCTGTGCTTGGTTTTGAGTGATGAAACTTCATTAAAGGCTTAGATTCAGCCTTTTAGCTCTCTTGATGACATGATTAAGCATGCCATTAAGGCTGTAAAAGTAGATCCTTGAAAAGAAACAAGCAGTATAGCTTATTCCATAGTTTTGTTTTATTCTTAGAATCCTCTTAGGAGTTTCAGAGTGTGCGTATAGGAGTTGTATCAAAAAAGGCACAAATGGAAGCAAGCAACACCTATTGATGTGAATATAAAAAAAATTAATGGTTTCATTGACGAGTTTTTCGCCATTTTCAATTTGATAGACCTAAAACGGATTTATGACTCTTGAGATACAAATGAGAGTGAATGAAGTGTTGAAGTGTAGTCAAGGGACTGTCCTCTCTATTTGTTTTGAATTTTTCAAGAGCCACTTGATGCCATTATTTGCTACGTACTTGGTTTAAGTGATAAACTTCATTAAAGTTAGATTCAGCCTTTTAGCTCTCTTGATGACATGATTAAAGCATGCCATTAAGGTGTAAGTAGATCAACAAAAAACCAAGCATTATAGCTTATTCCATAGTTTGTTTATTCTTAGAATCTCATAGGAGTTTCAAATTGTGCATATGGGGAGTCCTATCAAAAGGACACAAATGGAGGCTTAAAAGCAACACCTATTGATGTGAATATAAAAGAATCAATGGTTTCATTGACAAGGTTTTCGCCATTTTCAAGCTGATGGACATAAAAAGGATTTATGACTCTTGAGGATACAAAGAGTGAATGAAGTGTTGAAGTGTAGTCGGAGGACTTTAATCTCTTAGAACTGTTTTGAG
>CM051385.1:15210907-15235029 GCA_028015245.1 Cardamine occulta
TTTGAGTGATGAAACTTCATTAAAGGATTAGATTCAGCCTTTTAGCTCTCTTGATGACATGATTAAGCATGCCATTAAGGTGTAGAAGTAGATCAACAAAAGAAACAAGCATTATAGCTTATTCCATAGTTTTGTTTATTCTTAGAATCTCATAGGAGTTTCAAATTGTGCATATGGGGAGTTGTATCAAAAAGACACAAATGGAGGCTTAAACAACACCTATTGATGTGAATATAAAGAATCAATGGTTTCATTGACAAGGTTTTCGCCATTTTCAAGCTGATAGACCTAAAAGAGGATATATGACTCTTCGAGATACATATGAGAGTGAATAGAAGTGTTGAAGTGTAGTCAGAGGACTTTAATCTCTTTGAACTGTTTTGAGATTTCAAAAGCCACTACAAAGTGCCATTTTATGCTCTGTACTGGGTTTGAGTGATGAAACTTCATTAAAGGCTTATATTCAGCCTTTTAGCTCTGTTGATGACATGATTAAGCATGCCATTAAGGTGTAGAAGTAGATCAACAAAAGAAACAAGCATTATAGCTTATTCCATAGTTTTGTTTATTCTTAAAATCTCATAGGAGTTTCAAATTGTGCATATGGGGAGTTGTATCAAAAAGACACAAATGGAGGCTTAAACAACACCTATTGATGTGAATATAAAGAATCAATGGTTTCATTGACAAGTTTTTCGCCATTTTCAAGCTGATAGACCTAAAAAAGGATATATGACTCTTCGAGATACATATGAGAGTGAATAGAAGTGTTGAAGTGTTGAAGTGTAGTCTAAGGACTTTAATCTCTCACAACTGTTTTGAATTTTTTCAAGAGCCACTTCAGAGTGCCATTGTTTGCTCTGTACTTGGTTTGAGTGATGAAACTTCATTAAAGGCTTAGATTCAGCCTTTTAGCTCTCTTGATGACATGATTAAGCATGCCATTAAGGTGTAGAAGTAGATCAACGAAAGAAACAAGCATTATAGCTTATTCCATAGTTTTGTTTATTCTTAGAATCTCATAGGAGTTTCAAATTGTGCATATGGGGAGTTGTATCAAAAAGATACAAATGGAGGCTTAAACAACACCTATTGATGTGAATATAAAGAATCAATGGTTTCATTGACAAGGTTTTCGCCATTTTCAAGCTGATGGACATAAAAAAGGATTTATGACTCTTCGAGATACAAATGAGAGTAAATAGAAGTGTTGAAGTGTAGTCTGAGGACTTTAATCTCTCACAACAGTTTTGAATTTTTCAAGAGCCACTTCAGAGTGCCATTGTTTGCTCTGTACTTGGTTTAAGTGATGAATCTTCATTAAAGGATTAGATTCAGCCTTTTAGCTCTCTTGATGACATGATTAAGCATGCCATTAAGTTGTAGAAGTAGATCAACAAAAGAAACAAGCATTATAGCTTATTCCATAGTTTTGTTTATTCTTAGAATCTCATAGGAGTTTCAAATTGTGCATATGGGGAGTTGTATCAAAAAGACACAAATGGAGGCTTAAACAACACCTATTGATGTGAATATAAAGAATCAATGGTTTCATTGACAAGGTTTTCGCCATTTTCAAGCTGATAGACCTAAAAACGGATTTATGACTCTTCGAGATACAAATGAGAGTGAATAGAAGTGTTGAAGTGTAGTCTGAGGACTTTAATCTCTCACAACTGTTTTGAATTTTTCAAGAGCCACTTCAGAGTGCCATTGTTTGCTCTGTACTTGGTTTAAGTGATGAATCTTCATTAAAGGATTAGATTCAGCCTTTTAGCTCTCTTGATGACATGATTAAGCATGCCATTAAGGTGTAGAAGTAGATCAACAAAAGAAACAAGCATTATAGCTTATTCCATAGTTTTTTTTATTCTTAGAATCTCATAGGAGTTTCAAATTGTGCATATGGGGAGTTGTATCAAAAAGACACAAATGGAGGCTTAAACAACACCTATTGATGTGAATATAAAGAATCAATGGTTTCATTGACAAGGTTTTCGCCATTTTCAAGCTGATGGACATAAAAAAGGATTTATGACTCTTCGAGATACAAATGAGAGTGAATAGAAGTGTTGAAGTGTAGTCAGGGGACTTTAATCTCTTAGAACTGTTTTGAGATGTCAAAAGCCACTACAAAGTGCCATTTTATGCTCTGTACTGGGTTTGAGTGATAAAACTTCATCAAAGGCTTATATTCAGCCTTTTAGCTCTGTTGATGACATGATTAAGCATGCCATTAAGGTGTAGAAGTAGATCAACAAAAGAAACAAGCATTATAGCTTATTCCATACTTTTGTTTATTCTTAAAATCTCATAGGAGTTTCAAATTGTGCATATGGGGAGTTGTATCAAAAAGACACAAATGGAGGCTTAAACAACACCTATTGATGTGAATATAAAGAATCAATGGTTTCATTGACAAGGTTTTCGCCATTTTCAAGCTGATAGACCTAAAAAGGGATATATGACTCTTCGAGATACATATGAGAGTGAATAGAAGTGTTGAAGTGTTGAAGTGTAGTCTAAGGACTTTAATCTCTCACAACTGTTTTGAATTTTTCAAGAGCCACTTCAGAGTGCCATTGTTTGCTCTGTACTTGGTTTGAGTGATGAAACTTCATTAAAGGCTTAGATTCAGCCTTTTAGCTCTCTTGATGACATGATTAAGCATGCCATTAAGGTGTAGAAGTAGATCAACAAAAGAAACAAGCATTATAGCTTATTCCATAGTTTTGTTTATTCTTAGAATCTCATAGGAGTTTCAAATTGTGCATATGGGGAGTTGTATCAAAAAGATACAAATGGAGGCTTAAACAACACCTATTGATATGAATATAAAGAATCAATGGTTTCATTGACAAGGTTTTCGCCATTTTCAAGCTGATGGACATAAAAAAGGATTTATGACTCTTCGAGATACAAAAGAGAGTGAATAGAAGTGTTGAAGTGTAGTAAGAGGACTTTAATCTCTTAGAACTGTTTTGAGATGTCAAGAGCCACTACAAAGTGCCATTTTATGCTCTGTACTGGGTTTGAGTGATGAAACTTCATTAAAGGCTTAGATTCAGCCTTTTAGCTCTCTTCATGACATGATTAAGCACGCCATTAAGCTGTAGAAGTAGATCAACGAAAAAAACAAGCATTATAGCTTATTCCATAGTTTTGTTTATTCTTAGAATCTCATAGGAGTTTCAAATTGTGCATATGGGGAGTTGTATCAAAAAGATACAAATGGAGGCTTAAACAACACCTATTGATGTGAATATAAAGAATCAATGGTTTCATTGACAAGGTTTTTATTGACATAGGGAAATATCATCAAGGCATCATTGGAGGAGTTTGGAGGTTTCCGTACATCGTCTGGTTAAATGCAAAATCCGGGTTGTATCGACCGCATGCGGATCCGTGCAAAATCAGGTGTGCAAAATCCAGGTCGAGGTTTTAGGATGACTTGGGAGAGAAGTTTGAAGATTTAGGATTTATGCAAAATCTGTGTTAAAATAGAAGCTTCAGAAGTTTGTTTTATTTTAACACATGTATTTTGTTTTAATTCTATTTTGTCTTCTTTGTGTATCTAGGGCATCCTCCTTAAGATATGAAAGGAGGAGCCTCCCATCAGCTGACCTTTTTAACATAGATATTGTGCCTCTTTGGCTAAAATGAAGATTCGTCTGCCCATGCTTCTTAGTCCTTCATATCTCTCTTAGATTTCTAAAAACTCATAAAGCATTTACTCCTCCAATATCTTAATCTCTTATGGTATCAGAGCATGGTTTATGATTCTCTCCTTCTTATCTCTTCATAATAGTTGATCTTGGCTTAAAATCTCAGTTTTCAATCCATTCTCTCGGCTGAATCTTCAGATCTGGGCTCAAAATTAGGCATTTCTCGTCAAAATTAGGCATTTCTCGGCAAAGATACAGTTTTCTCCCGAGAATACCCAGTTTTCTCGGCAGAATACACAGTTCTCTAGGCAGAATACCCAGTTTTCTCGGCAGAATACCCAGTTTTCTCGGGCGTGCAGTGACGAGAGGGTTTTCTCGAGTTTTTTCGAAAAATTGAAGGTTTTGCTCGGTAGAATTCGATTTTTTTTCGGCAAAGTGAAGTTTTTTCTCGGTGGAACCTTGATTTACTTGGTAAAATTAGGATTTTTCTTGATTAAAGCCCATTTCTTTGGCTAGAGGTCATCACTCTTCATTACTTGGTAGATTTGGTGAACCATGGATATTTCTAAACCCATTGTGATTCCAGTGATTCTCAAAGGAGTGAACTACTTGCTGTGGGCTAGAACCACAAGAACAGCACTTTGTGGTCGTGGTCTTTGGAGCCATGTAGAAGGATATCAAGCTCCAAAAGGAATCACAAAGGAAGATGTGATGGAAAGCATTGAAGATCCAAGCTCTGAGGATAGCAAATGGTTCCAAGATGATCAAAGTGTTCTCGGGCTACTTCAAAACTCACTAGAAGCTCCAATACTTGAAGCTTACTCTTATTGTGAAACGGCTAAGGAATTGTGGGATAGTCTCAAGAATGTCTATGGGAATGTTTCTAACCTTACCCGTGTGTTTGAAGTGAAGAAAGCTATCAACAATCTCAACCAAGAAGACCTAGAGTTCACTACACACTTTGGGAAATTCAGATCACTTTGGGCAGAATTGGAGATGCTTAGACCCTTCTCGGTGGATCCGGTAGTTCTCAAGGAAAGGAGTGAACAAGACAAGGTCTTTGGCCTTCTACTCACTTTGAATCCAGCCTACAACGATCTGATCAAGCATATCCTTAGGGCAGAGAAGCTACCAAGCTTGGAAGAAGTGTGTTCTCAAGTGCAACGTGAGCAAGGTTCGGTTGGGCTCTTTAGTGGGAAAGGAGAAATGGTCATGGCTCACAAGGTAGCATTCAAACATGAAGATAGGAAGACCTTGGTGTGTGATCATTGCAGGAAGAAAGGCCATATCAAGGACAAATGTTGGATCTTACACCCACATCTTAAGCCGCCAAGTTCAAGACACAAGCTCAAGCCCATGTTTCGAGGTTAAAAGCGATCAAGGACAAGCGGGGTCATCCAAGCAAGGAGAGGAGCTGACTATGGTCACCTATACCAATGATGTTGTGAGGAAGTCAGACTTGGAGGCTCTTATCAAGTCCATTGCTGCCCTTACCAATAAGGAATCCGGTATCACTCATTTAGCCTCTTTACCAAATTCACCTAGTAAAACATTGGTTATTGATTCAGGTGCTTCACATCACATGATTAGTAATCCTAAACTCATTAACAATGTTAAACCGGCTGGTGGAAATGTGATAATTGCAAATGGTGATAGGATTCCCGTAAGAGGAATAGGTGATTTAAAACTGTGTGATAAGAATTCTAAAGCCTTCTTTATGCCTGACTTCACTTCTAATCTTGTATCAGTAAAAAGGGCAACAAATGATCTTAATTGCTATGCTATCTTTGGTCCTAACAGCTTTCATTTTCAGGATATTGAGAGTGGAAAGGTTCTTGGGGAAGGAAACACTAAGGGAGACTTATACATTCTTGATGATTCTTCACCAAGCAACTCTACATCGCTTTATTTCAAATCATATTTTGCTTTTTAGTTCCAATGCATTGTGGCATGCTAGATTAGGACATCCCCACTCTAGGGCTCTTGAAATAATGTTACCCCATGTTGTTTTTGATAATTCTAGTTGTGAAGCTTGTATTCTAGGCAAACATTGTAAAACCGTATTTCCCAAGTCTTCTACTATATATGAACAATGTTTTGACTTAGTGCACTCTGATGTATGGACCTCACCTTGCATATCTAGGGATAATCATAAAGTATTATGTCACATTCATTGATGAGAAATCAAAGTATACTTGGGTCACACTATTATCATCTAAGGACAAAGTATTTGATGCATTTCTCAATTTCCAATCTTATGTGACTAATCAGTTTAATGCCAAGATTAAGGTACTTAGGTCCGACAATGGTGGGGAATACACAAGTCACAAGTTCAAAGATCACTTGGCAAAACATGGGATTCTACATCAAACTAGCTGTCCTTATACACCACAACAAAATGGAGTAGCGAACGGAAGAATAGACATCTCATGGAGGTAGCAAGGTCTATGATGTTTCACACCAATGTCCCAAGGAGATTCTGGGGTGATGCGGTCATGGCAGCATGCTACCTCATCAATAGGATACCAACAAGGGTCCTCAATGACATATCACCATTTGAGGTACTCAATAAAACTAAACCTTCCCTTGATCATTTACGTGTCTTTGGGTGTGTTTGTTTTGTCTTAAGGCCAGGTGAACTAAGGGACAAGCTAGAAGCCAAGAGCACAAGAGGGATGTTCCTAGGATACTCCACCACTCAAAAGGGCTACAAATGCTATGACTTCTCAAGGAACCGAACCATCGTGTCAAGAGATGTCAAGTTTATTCAGCACCAGGCGTACTTAGAGATGAAGGACTGCGAGCGCTTGAATGATTTGGCAAGAGCACCATATGATAGAAATGCAAGCCTCCAATATCTTCTAAGCCATCTCGGGAACCCACCACCGAGCACCAACGATCCAACTAGTACCGAGACTGAGCAAGAAGGGCTGGATACATCGGTAAACCCCATACAACCCAATATCAACCTTGGGAACACTCAAGAAATTCCTAACACCATGGAAGGAACCAAAACCATTCAGCCAGAACCAAACCCACTTGACATGGAACAAGACCAAGATCAAGCTGCGGAAGTTGTTACTGAGAAATGGTTAGGGAAAGCCAAGATCATGGGTTAGAACAAGAACAAGAGACTATTCCTCCTCTTAGGAGAAGCACAAGACAAAAGTTTGGCCCTGAGCATTGGAAGACAACAAGGGTCTACTTCAATAGCCAAGCCGTGGCACATCCCATCCAAGCCGTGTGTTCACTTGACCTTTTGCCAACTACTCACCAAGCTTTCCTTGGTAAAATTGAAGCTCAATGGATTCCCCAGAGTTATGAAGAAGCCAAAGAAAGCAAAGAATGGTTAGAAGCTGTAGATGATGAAGTTGGGGCTATGGACAGAAATCATACTTGGGATGAAGCCGATCTCCCTCCGGGAAAGAAAGCGGTCAGCTCCAAATGGGTCTTTACTATCAAATACCTGAGCAATGGAGATATTGAGAGGTATAAGGCTCGGCTAGTTGCAAGGGGATTTACACAAACCTATGGAGATGATTACATGGACACCTTTGCCCCGGTAGCCAAGCTTCACACGGTTAGAGTGGTTCTTTCCTTAGCAACAAATCTAGATTGGGAGTTATGGCAAATGGATGTGAAGAATGCTTTCTTGCAAGGAGAACTTGAGGAAGAAGTGTACATGATTCCACCACCGGGCCTTGAAGACTCCATTGCTCCCGGGAAGAAGTACTCAGGCTTAGGAAGGCTATCTATGGGCTAAAAGCAATCTCCAAGGGGATGGTGTCACAAACTGAGCTCTACACTTAAGGACCAAGGCTTCAAAAGATCGGAAGCCGACCATACCCTTTTCCCTCTTCAAAGCTCTCAAGGAATTGTTGTGGTCTTAGTATATGTGGATGACCTTATCATTTCCGGCACTGATAAGGAAGGTGTTCAAAACACTAAAACTTTCCTTACGACTATTTTTGATATCAAAGACCTTGGAGAACTAAAATATTTTCTAGGGATTGAAATTTGCCGTTCTCCAGGCAGTTATTTCTTTCACAAAGGAAATATACTCTTGATTTGTTGAGTGAGACAGGGAAGCTAGGAGCAAAGCCAGCCAAAACCCCACTTGAAGATGGCTACAAGGTCAAGCGAAAGGGGGAGAAAAAGGAGGGAGAAGAAGAAGACCCATTAGAAAAACCTTATGCTGATCCTCTACAATACCGTAGATTAGTGGGTAAGCTTATCTATTTGACTATCACTAGACCTGACTTGAGCTTTGCTGTGAACCAGGTGAGTCAACACATGCAAAACCCCACGGTATACCATTGGAATATGGTGGAGAGGATTTTAAGGTATCTCAAAGGGAGTCCAGGACAAGGCATATGGATAGGAAAGAATGAGAATGCTGAGATTGTGGGCTATTGTGACGCAGACTATGCTGGTGACACAAAACGATAGGAAGTCAACCACAGGTTATTGCACATTCATTGGTGGGAACTTAGTTACATGGAAGTCTAAGAAACAGAAAGTAATGTGTCATGCTCAAGTCTTTGAATCAGAATATAGGGCAATGAGGAAGCTCACAAATGAACTGGTTTGGCTCAAGGCACTACTCAAAGATCTAGGCATTGAAACCACAAGCCCTATCACGATGCCGCTGCGATAATCAAGCGGCCATCCACATTGCTAGCAACTCAGTGTTTCACGAGAGGACTAAACACATAGAGATTGACTGCCATAAAGTTCGAGAGAAGATCGAAGAAGGAGTGACTCTCTAAGTGTTATACAAGAAGTGAAGACCAACTAGCTGATATCTTCACCAAAGCCGCAAGTCTCAAGGTTTGTAATCGCATCTACTGATAAACTAGGTCTTGTGGATCCAACTCACCCTTGATCATATCCCTACACCCATAGGCGTTATGCTCTTTTTCCTCATCATAGATTTTTTTCCCAAGTGGTTTTTTTCTATGATGAGGTTTTTCCGAGGTAACGCCTATGAGAATCCAAGCTTAGCCTTTGCTCACCGACGACTAAGCTTGAGGGGGAGTATTGACATAGGGAAATATCATCAAGGCATCATTGGAGGAGTTTGGAGGTTTCTGTCCGTACGGTTCCGTGCAAAATCCGGGTGTGCAAAATCCGGGTCGGGGTTTTAGGATGACTTGGGAGAGAAGTTTGAAGATTTAGGATTGCAGAAAATCTGTGTTAAAATAGAAGCTTCCAGAAGTTTGTTTTATTTTAACACATGTATTTTGTTTTAATCTCTATTTTGTCTTCTTGTGTATCTAGGGCTTCCTCCTTAAGATATAAAAGGAGGAGCCTCCCATCAGCTGAACTTTTTAACCTAGACATTGTGCCTCTTTGGCTAAAATGAAGATTCAGCTGCCCATTCTTCTTAGTTCTTCATTTCTCTTTTAGATTTCTTCAAACTCATGCCGCATTTACTCCCTAAATCTCTTAATCTCTTAGTTTTCGCCATTTTCAAGCTGATGGACATAAAAAAGGATTTATGACTCTTCGAGATACAAAAGAGAGTGAATAGAAGTGTTGAAGTGTAGTCAGAGGACTTTAATCTCTTAGAACTGTTTTGAGATGTCAAGAGCCACTACAAAGTGCCATTTTATGCTCTGTACTGGGTTTGAGTGATGAAACTTCATTAAAGGCTTAGATTCAGCCTTTTAGCTCTCTTCATGACATGATTAAGCACGCCATTAAGCTGTAGAAGTAGATCAACGAAAGAAACAAGCATTATAGCTTATTCCATAGTTTTGTTTATTCTTAGAATCTCATAGGAGTTTCAAATGGTGCATATAGGGAGTTGTATCAAAAAGACACAAATGGAGGCTTAAACAACACCTATTGATGTGAATATAAAGAATCAATGGTTTCATTGACAAGGTTTTCGCCATTTTCAAGCTGATAGACCTAAAACGGATTTATGACTCTTCGAGATACAAATGAGAGTGAATAGAAGTGTTGAAGTGTAGTCTGAGGACGTTAATCTCTCACAACTGTTTTGAATTTTTCAAGAGCCACTTCAGAGTGCCATTGTTTGCTCTGTAGTTGGTTTGAGTGATGAAACTTTATTAAAGGATTAGATTCAGCCTTTTAGCTCTCTTGATGACATGATTAAGCATGCCATTAAGGTGTAGAAGTAGATCAACAAAAGAAACAAGCATTATAGCTTATTCCATAGTTTTGTTTATTCTTAGAATCTCATAGGAGTTTCAAATTGTGCATATGGGGAGTTGTATCAAAAAGACACAAATGGAGGCTTAAACAACACCTATTGATGTGAATATAAAGAATCAATGGTTTCATTGACAAGGTTTTCGCCATTTTCAAGCTGATAGACCTAAGAAAGGATAGAGGACTCTTCGAGATACATATGAGAGTGAATAGAAGTGTTGAAGTGTTGAAGTGTAGTCTAAGGACTTTAATCTCTCACAACTGTTTTGAATTTTTCAAGAGCCACTTCAGAGTGCCATTGTTTGCTCTGTACTTGGTTTGAGTGATGAAACTTCATTAAAGGCTTAGATTCAGCCTTTTAACTCTCTTGATGACATGATTAAGCATGCCATTAAGGTGTAGAAGTAGATCAACGAAAAGAAACAAGCATTGTAGCTTATTCCATAGTTTTGTTTATTCTTAGAATCTCATAGGAGTTTCAACTTGTGCATATGGGGGGTTGTATCAAAAGGATACAAATGGAGGCTTAAACAACACCTATTGATGTGAATATAAAGAATCAATGGTTTCATTGACAAGGTTTTCGCCATTTTCAAGCTGATGGACATAAAATAGGATTTATGACTCTTGAGATTCAAAAGAGAGTGAATAGAAGTGTTGAAGTGTTGAAGTGTAGTCTAAGGACTTTAATCTCTCACAACTGTTTTGAATTTTTCAAGAGCCACTTCAGAGTGCCATTGTTTGCTCTGTACTTGGTTTGAGTGATGAAACTTCATTAAAGGCTTAGATTCAGCCTTTTAACTCTCTTGATGACATGATTAAGCATGCCATTAAGGTGTAGAAGTAGATCAACAAAAGAAACAAGCATTATAGCTTATTCCATAGTTTTGTTTATTCTTAGAATCTCATAGGAGTTTCAAATTGTGCATATGGGGAGTTGTATCAAAAAGACACAAATGGAGGCTTAAACAACACCTATTGATGTGAATATAAAGAATCAATGGTTTCATTGACAAGGTTTTCGCCATTTTCAAGCTGATAGACCTAAAAAGGATATATGACTCTTCGAGATACATATGAGAGTGAATAGAAGTGTTGAAGTGTTGAAGTGTAGTCTAAGGACTTTAATCTCTCACAACTGTTTTGAATTTTTCAAGAGCCACTTCAGAGTGCCATTGTTTGCTCTGTACTTGGTTTGAGTGATGAAACTTCATTAAAGGCTTAGATTCAGCCTTTTAACTCTCTTGATGACATGATTAAGCATGCCATTAAGGTGTAGAAGTAGATCAACGAAAGGAACAAGCATTGTAGCTTATTCCATAGTTTTGTTTATTCTTAGAATCTCATAGGAGTTTCAAATTGTGCATATGGGGAGTTGTATCAAAAAGATACAAATGGAGGCTTAAACAACACCTATTGATGTGAATATAAAGAATCAATGGTTTCATTGACAAGGTTTTCGCCATTTTCAAGCTGATGGACATAAAATAGGATTTATGACTCTTCGAGATTCAAAAGAGAGTGAATAGAAGTGTTGAAGTGTTGAAGTGTAGTCTAAGGACTTTAATCTCTCACAACTGTTTTGAATTTTTCAAGAGCCACTTCAGAGTGCCATTGTTTGCTCTGTACTTGGTTTGAGTGATGAAACTTCATTAAAGGCTTAGATTCAGCCTTTTAACTCTCTTGATGACATGATTAAGCATGCCATTAAGGTGTAGAAGTAGATCAACAAAAGAAACAAGCATTATAGCTTATTCCATAGTTTTGTTTATTCTTAGAATCTCATAGGAGTTTCAAATTGTGCATATGGGGAGTTGTATCAAAAAGACACAAATGGAGGCTTAAACAACACCTATTGATGTGAATATAAAGAATCAATGGTTTCATTGACAAGGTTTTCGCCATTTTCAAGCTGATAGACCTAAAAAAGGATATATGACTCTTCGAGATACATATGAGAGTGAATAGAAGTGTTGAAGTGTTAAAGTGTAGTCTAAGGACTTTAATCTCTCACAACTGTTTTGAATTTTTCAAGAGCCACTTCAGAGTGCCATTGTTTGCTCTGTACTTGGTTTGAGTGATGAAACTTCATTAAAGGCTTAGATTCAGCCTTTTAACTCTCTTGATGACATGATTAAGCATGCCATTAAGGTGTAGAAGTAGATCAACGAAAGAAACAAGCATTGTAGCTTATTCCATAGTTTTGTTTATTCTTAGAATCTCATAGGAGTTTCAAATTGTGCATATGGGGAGTTGTATCAAAAAGATACAAATGGAGGCTTAAACAACACCTATTGATGTGAATATAAAGAATCAATGGTTTCATTGACAAGGTTTTCGCCATTTTCAAGCTGATGGACATAAAATAGGATTTATGACTCTGCGAGATTCAAAAGAGAGTGAATAGAAGTGTTGAAGTGTTGAAGTGTAGTCTAAGGACTTTAATCTCTCACAACTGTTTTGAATTTTTCAAGAGCCACTTCAGAGTGCCATTGTTTGCTCTGTACTTGGTTTGAGTGATGAAACTTCATTAAAGGCTTAGATTCAGCCTTTTAACTCTCTTGATGACATGATTAAGCATGCCATTAAGGTGTAGAAGTAGATCAACGAAAGAAACAAGCATTGTAGCTTATTCCATAGTTTTGTTTATTCTTAGAATCTCATAGGAGTTTCAAATTGTGCATATGGGGAGTTGTATCAAAAAGATACAAATGGAGGCTTAAACAACACCTATTGATGTGAATATAAAGAATCAATGGTTTCATTGACAAGGTTTTCGCCATTTTCAAGCTGATGGACATAAAATAGGATTTATGACTCTTCGAGATTCAAAAGAGAGTGAATAGAAGTGTTGAAGTGTTGAAGTGTAGTCTAAGGACTTTAATCTCTCACAACTGTTTTGAATTTTTCAAGAGCCACTTCAGAGTGCCATTGTTTGCTCTGTACTTGGTTTGAGTGATGAAACTTCATTAAAGGCTTAGATTCAGCCTTTTAACTCTCTTGATGACATGATTAAGCATGCCATTAAGGTGTAGAAGTAGATCAACGAAAGAAACAAGCATTGTAGCTTATTCCATAGTTTTGTTTATTCTTAGAATCTCATAGGAGTTTCAAATTGTGCATATGGGGAGTTGTATCAAAAAGATACAAATGGAGGCTTAAACAACACCTATTGATGTGAATATAAAGAATCAATGGTTTCATTGACAAGGTTTTCGCCATTTTCAAGCTGATAGACCTAAAAACAGATTTATGACTCTTCGAGATACAAATGAGAGTGAATAGAAGTGTTGAAGTGTAGTCTGAGGACTTTAATCTCTCACAACTGTTTTGAATTTTTCAAGAGCCACTTCAGAGTGCCATTGTTTGCTCTGTACTTGGTTTGAGTGATGAAACTTCATTAAAGCATTAGATTCAGCCTTTTAGCTCTCTTGATGACATGATTAAGCATGCCATTAAGGTGTAGAAGTAGATCAACAAAAGAAACAAGCAATATAGCTTATTCCATAGTTTTGTTTATTCTTAGAATCTCATCGGAGTTTCAAATTGTGCATATGGGGAGTTGTATCAAAAAGACACAAATGGAGGCTTAAACAACACCTATTGATGTGAATATAAAGAATCAATGGTTTCATTGACAAGGTTTTCGCCATTTTCAAGCTGATGGACATAAAAAAGGATTTATGACTCTTCGAGATACAAATGAGAGTGAATAGAAGTGTTGAAGTGTAGTCAGAGGACTTTAATCTCTTAGAACTGTTTTGAGATGTCAAGAGCCACTACAAAGTACCATTTTATGCTCTATACTGGGTTTGAGTGATGAAACTTTATTAAAGGCTTAGATTCAGCCTTTTAGCTCTCTTCATGACATGATTAAGCACGCCATTAACCTGTAGAAGTAGATCAACGAAAGAAACAAGCATTATAGCTTATTCCATAGTTTTGTTTATTCTTAGAACCTCATAGGAGTTTCAAATTGTGCATATGGGGAGTTGTATCAAAAAGACACAAATGGAGGCTTAAACAACACCTATTGATGTGAATATAAAGAATCAATGGTTTCATTGACAAGGTTTTCGCCATTTTCAAGCTGATGGACATAAAAAAAGGATTTATGACTCTTCGAGATACAAATGAGAGTGAATAGAAGTGTTGAAGTGTAGTCAATAGGACTTTAATCTCTTAGAACTGTTTTGAGATGTCAAGAGCCACTACAAAGTGCCATTTTATGCTCTGTACTGGGTTTGAGTGATGAAACTTTATTAAAGGCTTAGATTCAGCCTTTTAGCTCTCTTCATGACATGATTAAGCACGCCATTAACCTGTAGAAGTAGATCAACGAAAGAAACAAGCATTATAGCTTATTCCATAGTTTTGTTTATTCTTAGAATCTCATAGGAGTTTCAAATGGTGCATATAGGGAGTTGTATCAAAAAGACACAAATGGAGGCTTAAACAACACCTATTGATGTGAATATAAAGAATCAATGGTTTCATTGACAACGTTTTCGCCATTTTCAAGCTGATAGACCTAAAAACGGATTTATGACTCTTCGAGATACAAATGAGAGTGAATAGAAGTGTTGAAGTGTAGTCTGAGGACTTTAATCTCTCACAACTGTTTTGAAATTTTCAAGAGCCACTTCAGAGTGCCATTGTTTGCTCTGTACTTGGTTTGAGTGATGAAACTTCATTAAAGCATTAGATTCAGCCTTTTAGCTCTCTTGATGACATGATTAAGCATACCATTAAGGTGTAGAAGTAGATCAACAAAAGAAACAAGCATTATAGCTTATTCCATAGTTTTGTTTATTCTTAGAATCTCATAGGAGTTTCAAATGGTGCATATGGGGAGTTGTATCAAAAAGACACAAATGGAGGCTTAAACAACACCTATTGATGTGAATATAAAGAATCAATGGTTTCATTGACAAGGTTTTCGCCATTTTCAAGCTGATAGACCTAAAAAAGGATATATGACTCTTCGAGATACATATGAGAGTGAATAGAAGTGTTGAAGTGTTAAGTGTAGTCTAAGGACTTTAATCTCTCACAACTGTTTTGAATTTTTCAAGAGCCACTTCAGAGTGCCATTGTTTGCTCTGTACTTGGTTTGAGTGATGAAACTTCATTAAAGGATTAGATTCAGCCTTTTAGCTCTCTTGATGACATGATTAAGCATGCCATTAAGGTGTAGAAGTAGATCAACAAAAGAAACAAGCATTATAGCTTATTCCATAGTTTTGTTTATTCTTAGAATCTCATAGGAGTTTCAAATTGTGCATATGGGGAGTTGTATCAAAAAGACACAAATGGAGGCTTAAACAACACCTATTGATGTGAATATAAAGAATCAATGGTTTCATTGACAAGGTTTTCGCCATTTTCAAGCTGATAGACCTAAAAAAGGATATATGACTCTTCGAGATACATATGAGAGTGAATAGAAGTGTTGAAGTGTTGAAGTGTAGTCTAAGAACTTTAATCTCTCACAACTGTTTTGAATTTTTCAAGAGCCACTTCAGAGTGCCATTGTTTGCTCTGTACTTGGTTTGAGTGATGAAACTTCATTAAAGGCTTAGATTCAGCCTTTTAACTCTCTTGATGACATGATTAAGCATGCCATTAAGGTGTAGAAGTAGATCAACGAAAGAAACAAGCATTGTAGCTTATTCCATAGTTTTGTTTATTCTTAGAATCTCATAGGAGTTTCAAATTGTGCATATGGGGAGTTGTATCAAAAAGATACAAATGGAGGCTTAAACAACACCTATTGATGTGAATATAAAGAATCAATGGTTTCATTGACAAGGTTTTCGCCATTTTCAAGCTGATAGACCTAAAAACAGATTTATGACTCTTCGAGATACAAATGAGAGTGAATAGAAGTGTTGAAGTGTAGTCTGAGGACTTTAATCTCTCACAACTGTTTTGAATTTTTCAAGAGCCACTTCAGAGTGCCATTGTTTGCTCTGTACTTGGTTTGAGTGATGAAACTTCATTAAAGCATTAGATTCAGCCTTTTAGCTCTCTTGATGACATGATTAAGCATGCCATTAAGGTGTAGAAGTAGATCAACAAAAGAAACAAGCAATATAGCTTATTCCATAGTTTTGTTTATTCTTAGAATCTCATAGGAGTTTCAAATTGTGCATATGGGGAGTTGTATCAAAAAGACACAAATGGAGGCTTAAACAACACCTATTGATGTGAATATAAAGAATCAATGGTTTCATTGACAAGGTTTTCGCCATTTTCAAGCTGATGGACATAAAAAAGGATTTATGACTCTTCGAGATACAAATGAGAGTGAATAGAAGTGTTGAAGTGTAGTCAGAGGACTTTAATCTCTTAGAACTGTTTTGAGATGTCAAGAGCCACTACAAAGTACCATTTTATGCTCTGTACTGGGTTTGAGTGATGAAACTTTATTAAAGGCTTAGATTCAGCCTTTTAGCTCTCTTCATGACATGATTAAGCACGCCATTAACCTGTAGAAGTAGATCAACGAAAGAAACAAGCATTATAGCTTATTCCATAGTTTTGTTTATTCTTAGAACCTCATAGGAGTTTCAAATTGTGCATATGGGGAGTTGTATCAAAAAGACACAAATGGAGGCTTAAACAACACCTATTGATGTGAATATAAAGAATCAATGGTTTCATTGACAAGGTTTTCGCCATTTTCAAGCTGATGGACATAAAAAAAGGATTTATGACTCTTCGAGATACAAATGAGAGTGAATAGAAGTGTTGAAGTGTAGTCAGAGGACTTTAATCTCTTAGAACTGTTTTGAGATGTCAAGAGCCACTACAAAGTGCCATTTTATGCTCTGTACTGGGTTTGAGTGATGAAACTTTATTAAAGGCTTAGATTCAGCCTTTTAGCTCTCTTCATGACATGATTAAGCACGCCATTAACCTGTAGAAGTAGATCAACGAAAGAAACAAGCATTATAGCTTATTCCATAGTTTTGTTTATTCTTAGAATCTCATAGGAGTTTCAAATGGTGCATATAGGGAGTTGTATCAAAAAGACACAAATGGAGGCTTAAACAACACCTATTGATGTGAATATAAAGAATCAATGGTTTCATTGACAAGGTTTTCGCCATTTTCAAGCTGATAGACCTAAAACGGATTTATGACTCTTCGAGATACAAATGAGAGTGAATAGAAGTGTTGAAGTGTAGTCTGAGGACGTTAATCTCTCACAACTGTTTTGAAATTTTCAAGAGCCACTTCAGAGTGCCATTGTTTGCTCTGTACTTTGTTTGAGTGATGAAACTTCATTAAAGGATTAGATTCAGCCTTTTAGCTCTCTTGATGACATGATTAAGCATGCCATTAAGGTGTAGAAGTAGATCAACAAAAGAAACAAGCATTATAGCTTATTCCATAGTTTTGTTTATTCTTAGAATCTCATAGGAGTTTCAAATTGTGCATATGGGGAGTTGTATCAAAAAGACACAAATGGAGGCTTAAACAACACCTATTGATGTGAATATAAAGAATCAATGGTTTCATTGACAAGGTTTTCGCCATTTTCAAGCTGATAGACCTAAAAAAGGATATATGACTCTTCGAGATACATATGAGAGTGAATAGAAGTGTTGAAGTGTTAAGTGTAGTCTAAGGACTTTAATCTCTCACAACTGTTTTGAATTTTTCAAGAGCCACTTCAGAGTGCCATTGTTTGCTCTGTACTTGGTTTGAGTGATGAAACTTCATTAAAGGCTTAGATTCAGCCTTTTAGCTCTCTTGATGACATGATTAAGCATGCCATTAAGGTGTAGAAGTAGATCAACAAAAGAAACAAGCATTATAGCTTATTCCATAGTTTTGTTTATTCTTAGAATCTCATAGGAGTTTCAAATTGTGCATATGGGGAGTTGTATCAAAAAGACACAAATGGAGGCTTAAACAACACCTATTGATGTGAATATAAAGAATCAATGGTTTCATTGACAAGGTTTTCGCCATTTTCAAGCTGATAGACCTAAAAAAGGATATATGACTCTTCGAGATACATATGAGAGTGAATAGAAGTGTTGAAGTGTTGAAGTGTAGTCTAAGAACTTTAATCTCTCACAACTGTTTTGAATTTTTCAAGAGCCACTTCAGAGTGCCATTGTTTGCTCTGTACTTGGTTTGAGTGATGAAACTTCATTAAAGGCTTAGATTCAGCCTTTTAACTCTCTTGATGACATGATTAAGCATGCCATTAAGGTGTAGAAGTAGATCAACGAAAGAAACAAGCATTGTAGCTTATTCCATAGTTTTGTTTATTCTTAGAATCTCATAGGAGTTTCAAATTGTGCATATGGGGAGTTGTATCAAAAAGATACAAATGGAGGCTTAAACAACACCTATTGATGTGAATATAAAGAATCAATGGTTTCATTGACAAGGTTTTCGCCATTTTCAAGCTGATGGACATAAAATAGGATTTATGACTCTTCGAGATTCAAAAGAGAGTGAATAGAAGTGTTGAAGTGTAGTAAGAGGACTTTAATCTCTTAGAAGTGTTTTGAGATGTCAAGAGCAACTACAAAGTGCCATTTTATGCTCTGTACTGGGTTTGAGTGATGAAACTTCATTAAAGGCTTAGATTCAGCCTTTTAGCTCTCTTCATGACATGATTAAGCACGCCATTAAGCTGTAGAAGTAGATCAACGAAAGAAACAAGCATTATAGCTTATTCCATAGTTTTGTTTATTCTTAGAATCTCATAGGAGTTTCAAATGGTGCATATAGGGAGTTGTATCAAAAAGACATAAATGGAGGCTTAAACAACACCTATTGATGTGAATATAAAGAATCAATGGTTTCATTGACAAGGTTTTCGCCATTTTCAAGCTGATAGACCTAAAAACAGATTTATGACTCTTCGAGATATTGAGAAAAGGCATTCCGTGAAGATGGCCGGGTACTATTCATCTCGGGTACTATTCATCCCGAGACCCGAGATTACTATTCATCCCGTGAATCAATTAAGAAAAGGCATTCCGTGTAGAAGATCGGGTACTATTCATCTCGGGTACTATTCATCCCGAGACCCGAGATTACAATTCATCCGTCTTTGTAAGCTCTGGTTTCACTTTCTTTGAAGTTTTTTTTTATCTAGGGCATCCTCCTTCTTCTATAAAAGGAGGAAACCCTTTTTCTCTTGTTATTTAACACAAAATGGACGCCTCCTTAGGCTTATAAGTAGAAAATGGCTGTGGCTTTCATTCTCTCTAATTCATCTAATCTCTGTCCTAATTTCTCCATCTAATCTCTTTAAAATCTGATGGTATCGAGAGCAGGTTATTGATTCTCTTTTGTTTTCAATCAGTTCTAGCTATTCTCTTGATTTCTCCTCGATTCTATTCTGTTCTTGCTCCATATTTTGTTCTCAATTTCTGAAACCCTAAAATTGTTTGTTCTCCTTAGTTAACACTTGTTGATCTTAGCAGATCTTTGTTCCATCTCTGTTCTTTTAATCTCCATTGCTGCCCTCTACAGATCTGCAGATCTCTTACGGTTTTTCAGATTTGAGGTCTTTGTAGCAACAGTGACACCAACAGAATTTTTGATTTATTAGCAAAGTTAGGATCAATCTGGAAATTTGTGAGTGCATTGGCTGTAAGAAACTCTGAAGCATGGATTCTTCAAAATCTGTTCCTATACCAATTACTCTCAAAGGTGTGAACTACTTGCTCTGGGCTAGAACCACCAAGACAAATCTGTGTGGTCGTGGTCTTTGGAATCACATTGAAACCCAAGATAAGAAAGTAATCACAAATGAAGATGGAAAAGAGATCAGTGGAGATCCAAGTTCTGAAGATGGCAAATGGTTTCAAGAAGATCAGGGGGTTCTTGGACTACTTCAAAACTCACTTGAAGCTGCAATACTTGAAGCTTATTCTTATTGTGAGACGGCAAAGGAGCTGTGGGACACACTAAAGAATGACTATGGAAATATCTCCAATCTTTCTCGAGTGTTTGAAGTTAAGAAAGCTATCAACAATCTTAGCCAAGAAGATCTTGACTTCACAAAACACTTTGGAAAATTCAGATCACTATGGGCTGAACTCGAGATGCTAAGACCTTTCTCGGTAGATCCAAGTACTCTCAAGGAAAGGGGTGAACAAGATAGGGTCTTTGGTCTGCTTCTCACATTGAACCCGGCTTACAATGATCTCATCAAGCACATCCTTAGAGCTGAGAAGTTACCAAGCTTAGATGAGGTGTGCTCTCAAATCCAACGTGAACAAGGCTCAGTAGGTCTCTTCAGTGGCAAAGGGGAAATGGTCATGGCACATAAAGTTACTTTCAAGTCTGAAGATAGGAAGATTCTTGTGTGTGATCACTGCAAGAAGAGAGGCCATATCAAGGACAAATGTTGGATACTACATCCACATCTTAAGCCAGCAAAGTGCAAGGTTCAAGCGAACTACTCGCAAGAAGCCTCAACTGAGCAAGCTCAGGCTGGACCATCTAGACAAGGAGATGAACTGGCTATGGTTGCCTACTCCAATGATGTTGTTAGGAAGTCGGACCTTGAAGCTCTTATCAAGTCCATTGCTGCCCTTACCAATCAAGAATCCGGTATCACTCCACTTTGCTTTCTTTACCTAAATCACAAAATAAAACATTGATTATTGATTCGGGGCTTCTCATCATATGATTAGTCACCCTAACCTCATTAATAATGTTAAACCTATTATTGGAAATGTGATAATTGCAAATGGTGATAGGATCCCCATAAGAGGAGTAGGTGATTTAAAACTTTGTGATAAGAACTCTAAAGCGTTCTTTATGCCCAGAGTTCACCTCTAATCTTGTCTCAGTAAAAAGAGCTACAAATGATCTTAACTGCTATGCTATATTTGGTCCTAATAGCTTTCATTTTTGCGGATATTAAGACTCGGAAAGTTCTGGGAGAAGGGAACACTAACGGTGACTTATATGTTTTTGAGGATTCTCCCGAGCAACAATATCTACTTCTCTTTCTTGTCAATCGTGTTATGCTGTTAGCCCAAATAAACTGTGGCATGATAGACTTGGTCACCCTCATGCTAGGGCTTTAGAAATTATGTTACCCCATGTTGTCTTTAATCATATGAACTGTGAAGCATGTATTCTAGGAAAGCATTGTAAAACTGTTTTTCCTAAGTCTTCAACTATCTATGAAAAATGTTTTGATCTTGTGCATTCAGATGTTTGGACTGCCCCATGTTTATCTAGAGACAATAATAAATACTATGTTACATTTATTGATGAGAAATCGAAATATACATGGGTCACATTGCTTGCATCTAAGGATAGAGTATATGATGCATTTGTTAATTTTCAATCATATGTTACTAACCAGTTTAATGCCAAGATCAAGGTATTCAGGTCTGATAATGGTGGGGAATACACTAGTCACAAGTTCAAAGATCACTTAGCAAAACATGGGATCATACACCAAACTAGCTGCCCATATACACCTCAACAAAATGGTGTAGCTGAGAGGAAGAATAGACATCTTATGGAAGTTGCAAGATCCATGATGTTTAACACCAATGTCCCAAGGAGATTACGGAGTGATCTTGTCATGGCGATTGTTACACGATAAATAGGATACCAACAAGGATCCTAACTGATTTAAGCGCCATTTGAGGTAGTGAACCGAACCAAACCTTCTATTGATCACTTTTGAGTGTTTGGTTGCATTTGTTTTGTCCTGAGCCCAGGTGAACTGAGGGACAAGCTTGAAGCTAAGAGCACCAAATGCATGTTCCTAGGCTACTCTACTACTCAAAAGGGCTACAAGTGCTATGATTTCTCAAAAGAACAGAACAATTGTATCAAGAGATGTCAAATTCATTGAGCACCAAGGGTATTACGATAAGAAGGATTGGGGGAGTTTGAAAGATTTGGCAAGATCACCATCAGATAGAGCCGCTAGTCTCCAACATCTCCTTAGTCATCTTGGGAATCCTCCTCCTCGGAGAGAAGAACACTCTGATAATGTCGAAACCAACCAACAAGGAGTGGAGACTACAGAAGATCAACCCAATTCTGAGCTTGGGAATACACATGCTGCTCCAAACCCCATGGAAGAAACTGATACCACTGAGCACACTCAGCCGGAACCAAACCCACTTGACATGGAACAAGACCAAGATCAAGATGAGGATGGTATGACTGAAGATGTGGTTCAAGAGGATCACCATGATGAGGTTAGACATGAAGTAGACACTCCTCCTCCCACCACCTCCTCTTCGGGAGAAGCACTAGACAGAGGTTTGGACCCGAACATTAGAAGGTCACTAGAGTCTATTTCAATAACCAAGTTGTGGCGCATCCTATACAAGCTGTGTGTTAGACTGACCTGTTACCAACTGCGCATCAAGCCGGCCTTGTAAAAATTGATGCTCATTGGATTCCACAGAGTTATGAAGAAGCCAAAGGGAGTAACGAATGGCTGGGAAGCGATGGATAATGAGGTTGGGGTTATGAAAAGGAATCATACATGGGATGAAGCCGACCTACCTTTGGGAAAAAAGGCTGTTAGTTCACGGTGGCTTTTCACTATCAAGTATTTGAGCAATGGAGATGTTGAGAGGTACAAAGCAAGACTTGTTGCAAGAGGATTCACACCGACTTCTGGAGATGATTACGTAAACGTTTGTCCCGATCGCCAAGCTGCATACTGATTAGAGTTGTTCTCTCATTGGCTACAAATCTGGATTGGGAGTTATGGCAAATGGATGTGAAGAATGCGTTCTTGCAAGGAGAACTTGAAGAAGAAGTGTACATGACTCCACCACCAGGCCTTGAAGACTCCATTGCTCCGGGAAAGGTTCTGCGGCTTAGAAAAGCCATCTATGGACTAAAGCAATCTCCAAGAGCTTGGTACCATAAACTGAGCTGTACTCTCGAAGCGAAAGGGTTCAAGAGATCTGAAGCTGATCACACATTGTTCACAGTCCAAAGTCCACGAGGAATCGTTGTTGTATTGGTCTACGTGGATGACCTTATCATTTCCGGCAATGATAAGGAAGGTATTCTCGAAACTAAAACCTATCTTAAAACTGTATTTGATATCAAAGATCTTGGAGAACTAAAATATTTCCTAGGGATTGAAGTATGTCGCTCTTCGGAGGGCTTATTTTTATCACAAAGGAAATATACTCTTGACTTGCTGAATGAGACAGGTAAAATAGGAGCAAAGCCAGCCAAAACTCCTCTTACAGATGGCTACAAGGTCAAGCGAAAGGGGGAGAAAAAGGGAAAGGAGCTCAAAGAAGAAGATCCATTAGAGCAACCATATGCTGATCCTCTCCAATACCGAAGACTAGTGGGTAAGCTTATCTATCTGACTTTAACAAGACCTGACTTATGTTTTGCTGTGAATCAGGTGAGTCAATACATGCAAAACCCCACAGTATACCATTGGAACATGGTGGAGAGGATACTCAGATATCTAAAAGGGAGTCCGGGACAAGGCATATGGATGGGAAAGAAGGAGCATGCCGGGACTGTTGGTTATCGTGATGCAGACTACGCTGGGGACACGAATGATAGGAAGGCATCCACTGGATATTGCACATTCATTGGAGGGAATTTGGTGACATGGAAGTCTAAAGCAGAAGGTAGTGTCATGTTCAAGTGCTTGAATCCGAGTATAGAGCAATGAGGAAGCTCACGGAAGAACTCATTTGGCTTAAGGCACTACCTTAGAGATCTAGGCATTGAAACCACAAGACCCATCACCATGCATTGTGACAATCAAGCTGCTATGCACATTGCCAGCGACTCTGGATTTCCCGGGAAGACCAAACACATAGAAGTGGACTGCCACAAAGTTTGAGAGCAGATCAAAGAAGGAGTCACACGACCATGCTTGACAAGAACTGAAGATCAACTAGCAGACATCTGCACCAAAGCTGCGAGTCTCCAGGTTTGCAAACACATCTTCCGCAAACTAGGGCTTGTGGATCCAACTCACCTTTGATCATATCCCTACTCATAGACGTTATGCTTTTTCCTCATCATAGATTTTTTTCCCAAGTGGTTTTTTCTATGATGAGGTTTTTACGAATGCGCCTATGTAGGTCCAAGCTTAGTCTTTGTTCCTGTGACTAAGCTTCGAGGGGGGAATATTGAGAAAAGGCATTCCGTGAAGATGGCGGGTACTATTCATCTCGGGTACTATTCATCCCGAGACCCGAGATTACTATTCATCCCGTGAATCAATTAAGAAAAGGCATTCCGTGTAGAAGATGGGTACTATTCATCTGG
>CM051385.1:15235129-15260742 GCA_028015245.1 Cardamine occulta
AAGTGTAGTCGAGGACTTTAATCTCTCAAACTTTTTTTGAATTTTTCAGAGCCACTTCAGAGTGCCATTGTTTGCTCTTGTACTTGGTTTGAGTGGTAAACTTCATTAAAGGATTAGATTCAGCCTTTTAGCTCTCTTGATGACATGATTTAGCATGCCATTAAGGTGTAGAAGTAGATCAACAAAAAGAAACAAGCATTATAGCTTATTCCATAGTTTTGTTTATTCTTAGAATCTCATAGGAGTTTCAAATTGTGCATATGGGGAGTTGTATCAAAAAAACACAAATGGAGGCTTAAACAACACCTATTGATGTGAATATAAAGAATCAATGGTTTCATTGACAAGGTTTTTGCCATTTTCAAGTTGATGGACATAAAAAAGGATTTATGACTCTTGAGATACAAATGAGAGTGAATAGAAGTGTTGAAGTGTAGTCGGAGGACTTTAATCTCTTAGAACTGTTTTGAGAGATGTCAAGAGCCCTTACAAAGTGCCATTTTATGCTCTTTTTTGGGTTTGAGTGATGAAACTTCATTAAAGGGCTTATATTCAGCCTTTTAGCTCTCTTGATGACATGATTAAGCATGCCATTAAGGTGTAGAAGTAGATCAACAAAAGAAACAAGCATTATAGCTTATTCCATAGTTTTGTTTATTCTTAGAATCTCATAGGAGTTTCAAATTGTGCATATGGGGAGTTGTATCAAAAAGACACAAATGGAGGCTTAAACAACACCTATTGATGTGAATATGAAGAATCAATGGTTTCATTGACAAGGATTTGGCCATTTTCAAGCTGATTCACCTAAAAAGGATATATGACTCTTGAGATACAAATGAGGGTGAATAAGTGTTGAAGTGTTGAAGTGTATGTAAAGGACTTTAATCTCTTAGAACTGTTTTTGAATTTTTCAAGAGCCACTACAAAGTGCCATTGTTTGCTCTGTACTTGGTTTGAGTGATGAAACTTCATTAAAGGCCTTAGATTCAGCCTTTTAGCTCTCTTGATGACATGATTAAGCATGCCATTAAGCTGTAGAAATAGATCAACAAAAAGCAAACATTATAGCTTATTCCATAGTTTTGTTTATTCTTAGAATCTCATAGGAGTTTCAAATGGTGCATATACGGAGTTGTATCAAGAAGACACAAATGGAGGCTTAAAAAACACTTATTGATGTGAATATAAAGAATCAATGGTTTCATTGACAAGGTTTTCGCCATTTTCAAGCTGATAGACCTAAAAACGGATTTATGACTCTTCGAGATACAAATGAGAGTGAATAGAAGTGTTGAAGTGTAGTCTGAGGACTTTAATCTCTCACAACTGTTTTGAATTTTTCAAGAGCCACTTCAGAGTGCCATTGTTTGCTCTGTACTTGGTTTGAGTGATAAACTTCATGAAAGGATTAGATTCAGCCTTTTAGCTCTCTTGATGACATGATTAAGCATGCCATTGAGGTGTAGAAGCAAGTCAAAGTAAGAAACAAGCATTATAGCTTATTCCATAGTTTTGTTTATTCTTAGAATCTCATAGGAGTTTCAAATTGTGCATATGGGGAGTTGTATCAAAAAGACACAAATGGAGGCTTAAACAACACCTATTGATGTGAATATAAAGAATCAATGGTTTCATTGACAAGGTTTTCGCCATTTTCAAGCTGATGGACATAAAAAAGGATTTATGACTCTTCGAGATACAAAAGAGAGTGAATAGAAGTGTTGAAGTGTAGTCAGAGGACTTTAATCTCTTAGAACTGTTTTTGAGATATCAAGAGCCACTTACAAAGTGCCATTTTATGCTCTGTCTGGGTTTGAGTGATGAAACTTCATTAAAGGCTTAGATTCAGCCTTTTAGCTCTCTTGATGACATGATTAAGCATGCCATTAAGCTGTAGAAGTGAGATCAACGAAAGAAACAAGCATTATAGCTTATTCCATAGTTTTGTTTATTCTTAGAATCTCATAGGAGTTTCAAATGGTGCATATAGGGAGTTGTATCAAAAAGACACAAATGGAGGCTTAAACAACACCTATTGATGTGAATATAAAGAATTAATGGTTTCATTGACAAGGTTTTCGCCATTTTCAAGCTGATAGACCTAAAAACGGATTTATGACTCTTCGAGATACAAATGAGAGTGAATAGAAGTGTTGAAGTGTAGTCTGAGGACTTTAATCTCTCACAACTGTTTTGAATTTTTCAAGAGCCACTTCAGAGTGCCATTGTTTGCTCTGTACTTGGTTTGAGTGATAAACTTCATTAAAGGATTAGATTCAGCCTTTTAGCTCTCTTGATGACATGATTAAGCATGCCATTAAGGTGTAGAAGTAGATCAACAAAAGAAACAAGCATTATAGCTTATTCCATAGTTTTGTTTATTCTTAGAATCTCATAGGAGTTTCAAATTATGCATATGGGGAGTTGTATCAAAAAGACACAAATGGAGGCTTAAACAACACCTATTGATGTGAATATAAAGAATCAATGGTTTCATTGACAAGGTTTTCGCCATTTTCAAGCTGATAGACATAAAAACGGATTTATGACTCTTCGAGATAAAAATGAGAGTGAATAGAAGTGTTGAAGTGTAGTCAGACGACTTTAATATCTTAGAACTGTTTTGAGATGTCAAGAGCCACTACAAAGTGCCATTTTATGCTCTGTACTGGGTTTGATTGATGAAACTTCATTAAAGGATAAGATTCGGCCTTTTAGCTCTCTTGATGACATGATTAAGCATGCCATTAAGGTGTAGAAGTAGATCAACAAAAGAAACAAGCATTATAGCTGATTCCATAGTTTTGTTTATTCTTAAACTCTCAGAGGAGTTTCAAATTATGCATATGGGGAGTTGTATTAAATAGACACAAATGGAGGCTTAAACAACACCTATTGATGTGAATATAAAGAATCAATTGTTTCATTGACAAGGTTTTCGCCATTTTCAAGCTGATGGACATAAAAAAGGATTTATGACTCTTCGAGATACAAATGAGAGTGAATAGAAGTGTTGAAGTGTAGTCAGAGGACTTTAATCTCTTAGAACTGTTTTGAATTTTTCAAGAGCCACTACAAAGTGCCATTTTATGCTCTGTACTGGGTTTGAGTGATGAAACTTCATTAAAGGCTTAGATTAAGCCTTTTAGCTCTCTTGATGACATGATTAAGCATGCCATTAAGCTGTAGAAGTAGATCAACGAAAGAAACAAGCATTATAGCTTATTCCATAGTTTTGTTTATTCTTAGAATCTCATAGGAGTTCCAAATGGTGCATATAGGGAGTTGTATCAAGAAGACACAAATGGAGGCTTAAACAACACCTATTGATGTGAATATAAAGAATCAATTGTTTCATTGACAAGGTTTTCGCCATTTTCAAGCTGATAGACCTAAAAACGGATTTATGACTCTTGAGATAAAATGAGAGTGAATAGAAGTGTTGAAGTGTATTCAGAGGACTTTAATCTCTTAGAACTGTTTTGAGATTGTCAAGAGCCACTACAAAGTGCCATTTTATGCTCTGTGTTTGGGTTTGAGTGATGAAACTTCATTAAAGGCTTAGATTAAGCCTTTTAGCTCTGTTGATGACATGATTAAGCATGCCATTAAGCTGTAGAAGTAGATCAACGAAAGAAACAAGCATTATAGCTTATTCCATAGTTTTGTTTATTCTTAGAATCTCATAGGAGTTCCAAATGGTGCATATGGGGAGTTGTATCAAGAAGACACAAATGGAGGCTTAAAAAACACCTATTGATGTGAATATAAAGAATCAATGGTTTCATTGACAAGGTTTTCGCCATTTTCAAGCTGTTAGACCTAAAAACGGATTTATGACTCTTCGAGATACAAATGAGTGTGAATAGAAGTGTTGAAGTGTAGTCTGAGGACTTTAATCTCTCACAACTGTTTTGAATTTTTCAAGAGCCACTTCAGAGTGCCATTGTTTGCTCTGTACTTGGTTTGAGTGATAAACTTCATTAAAGGATTAGATTCAGCCTTTTAGCTCTCTTGATGACATGATTAAGCATGCCATTAAGGTGTAGAAGTAGATCAACAAAAGAAACAAGCATTATAGCTTATTCCATAGTTTTGTTTATTCTTAAAATCTCATAGGAGTTTCAAATTGTGCATATGGGGAGTTGTATCAAAAAGACACAAATGGAGGCTTAAACAACACCTATTGATGTGAATATAAAGAATCAATGGTTTCATTGACAAGGTTTTCGCCATTTTCAAGCTGAAGGACATAAAAAAGGATTTATGACTCTTCGAGATACAAAAGAGAGTGAATAGAAGTGTTGAAGTGTAGTCTGAGGACTTTAATCTCTCACAACTGTTTTGAATTTTTCAAGAGCCACTTCAGAGTGCCATTGTTTGCTCTGTACTTGGTTTGAGTGATAATTTTCATTAAAGGATTAGATTCAGCCTTTTAGCTCTCTTGATGACATGATTAAGCATGCCATTAAGGTGTAGAAGTAGATCAACAAAAGAAACAAGCATTATAGCTTATTCCATAGTTTTGTTTATTCTTAGAATCTCATAGGAGTTTCAAATTGTGCATATGGGAAGTTGTATCAAAAAGACACAAATGGAGGCTTAAACAACACCTATTGATGTGAATATAAAGAATCAATGGTTTCATTGACAAGGTTTTCGCCATTTTCAAGCTGATGGACATAAAAAAGGATTTATGACTCTTCGAGATACAAATGAGAGTGAATAGAAGTGTTGAAGTGTAGTCAGAGGACTTTAATCTCTTAGAACTGTTTTGAGATGTCAAGAGCCACTACAAAGTGCCATTTTATGCTCTGTACTGGGTTTGAGTGATGAAACTTCATTAAAGGCTTATATTCAGCCTTTTAGCTCTGTTGATGACATGATTAAGCATGCCATTAAGGTGTAGAAGTAGATCAACAAAAGAAACAAGCATTATAGCTTATTCCATAGTTTTGTTTATTCTTAAAATCTCATAGGAGTTTCAAAATGTGCATATGGGGAGTTGTATCAAAAAGACACAAATGGAGGCTTAAACAACACCTATTGATGTGAATATAAAGAATCAATGGTTTCATTGACAAGGTTTTCGCCATTTTCAAGCTGACAGACCTAAAAAAGGATATATGACTCTTCGAGATACAAATGAGAGTGAATAGAAGTGTTTAAGTGTTGAAGTGTAGTCTAAGGACTTTAATCTCTCACAACTGTTTTGAATTTTTCAAGAGCCACTTCAGAGTGCCATTGTTTGCTCTGTACTTGGTTTGAGTGATGAAACTTCATTAAAGGCTTAGATTCAGCCTTTTAGCTCTCTTGATGACATGATTAAGCATGCCATTAAGCTGTAGAAGTAGATCAACGAAAGAAACAAGCATCATAGCTTATTCCATAGTTTTGTTTATTCTTAGAATCTCATAGGAGTTTCAAATTATGCATATGGGGAGTTATATCAAAAAGACACAAATGGAGGCTTAAAAAACACCTATTGATGTGAATATAAAGAATCAATGGTTTCATTGACAAGGTTTTCGCCATTTTCAAGCTGATAGACATAAAAACGGATTTATGACTCTTCGAGATAAAAATGAGAGTGAATAGAAGTGTTGAAGTGTAGTCAGACGACTTTAATATCTTAGAACTGTTTTGAGATGTCAAGAGCCACTACAAAGTGCCATTTTATGCTCTGTACTGGGTTTGATTGATGAAACTTCATTAAAGGATAAGATTCGGCCTTTTAGCTCTCTTGATGACATGATTAAGCATGCCATTAAGGTGTAGAAGTAGATCAACAAAAGAAACAAGCATTATAGCTGATTCCATAGTTTTGTTTATTCTTAAACTCTCAGAGGAGTTTCAAATTATGCATATGGGGAGTTGTATTAAATAGACACAAATGGAGGCTTAAACAACACCTATTGATGTGAATATAAAGAATCAATTGTTTCATTGACAAGGTTTTCGCCATTTTCAAGCTGATGGACATAAAAAAGGATTTATGCCTCTTCGAGATACAAATGAGAGTGAATAGAAGTGTTGAAGTGTAGTCAGAGGACTTTAATCTCTTAGAACTGTTTTGAATTTTTCAAGAGCCACTACAAAGTGCCATTTTATGCTCTGTACTGGGTTTGAGTGATGAAACTTCATTAAAGGCTTAGATTAAGCCTTTTAGCTCTCTTGATGACATGATTAAGCATGCCATTAAGCTGTAGAAGTAGATCAACGAAAGAAACAAGCATTATAGCTTATTCCATAGTTTTGTTTATTCTTAGAATCTCATAGGAGTTCCAAATGGTGCATATAGGGAGTTGTATCAAGAAGACACAAATGGAGGCTTAAACAACACCTATTGATGTGAATATAAAGAATCAATTGTTTCATTGACAAGGTTTTCGCCATTTTCAAGCTGATAGACCTAAAAACGGATTTATGACTCTTCGAGATAAAAATGAGAGTGAATAGAAGTGTTGAAGTGTATTCAGAGGACTTTAATCTCTTAGAACTGTTTTGAGATGTCAAGAGCCACTACAAAGTGCCGTTTTATGTTCTGTACTGGGTTTGAGTGATGAAACTTCATTAAAGGCTTAGATTAAGCCTTTTAGCTCTGTTGATGACATGATTAAGCATGCCATTAAGCTGTAGAAGTAGATCAACGAAAGAAACAAGCATTATAGCTTATTCCATAGTTTTGTTTATTCTTAGAATCTCATAGGAGTTCCAAATGGTGCATATGGGGAGTTGTATCAAGAAGACACAAATGGAGGCTTAAAAAACACCTATTGATGTGAATATAAAGAATCAATGGTTTCATTGACAAGGTTTTCGCCATTTTCAAGCTGTTAGACCTAAAAACGGATTTATGACTCTTCGAGATACAAATGAGTGTGAATAGAAGTGTTGAAGTGTAGTCTGAGGACTTTAAGCTCTCGCAACTGTTTTGAATTTTTCAAGAGCCACTTCAGAGTGCCATTGTTTGCTATGTACTTGGTTTGAGTGATAAACTTCATTAAAGGATTAGATTCAGCCTTTTAGCTCTCTTGATGACATGATTAAGCATGCCATTAAGGTGTAGAAATAGATCAACAAAAGAAACAAGCATTATAGCTTATTCCATAGTTTTGTTTATTCTTAAAATCTCATAGGAGTTTCAAATTGTGCATATGGGGAGTTGTATCAAAAGACACAAATGGAGGCTTAAACAACACCTATTGATGTGAATATAAAGAATCAATGGTTTCATTGACAAGGTTTTCGCCATTTTCAAGCTGAAGGACACTAAAAAAGGATTTATGACTCTTGAGATACAAATGAGAGTGAATAGAAGTGTTGAAGTGTAGTTCGGGGACTTTAATCTCTCACAACTGTTTTGAATTTTTCAAGAGCCACTTCAGAGTGCCATTGTTTGCTCTGTACTTGGTTTGAGTGATAATTTTCATTAAAGGATTAGATTCAGCCTTTTAGCTCTCTTGATGACATGATTAAGCATGCCATTAAGGTGTAGAAGTAGATCAACAAAAGAAACAAGCATTATAGCTTATTCCATAGTTTTGTTTATTCTTAGAATCTCATAGGAGTTTCAAATTGTGCATATGGGAAGTTGTATCAAAAAGACACAAATGGAGGCTTAAACAACACCTATTGATGTGAATATAAAGAATCAATGGTTTCATTGACAAGGTTTTCGCCATTTTCAAGCTGATGGACATAAAAAAGGATTTATGACTCTTCGAGATACAAATGAGAGTGAATAGAAGTGTTGAAGTGTAGTCAGAGGACTTTAATCTCTTAGAACTGTTTTGAGATGTCAAGAGCCACTACAAAGTGCCATTTTATGCTCTGTACTTGGGTTTGAGTGATGAAACTTCATTAAAGGCTTATATTCACCCTTTTTTTGCTCTCTTGATGACATGATTAAGCATGCCATTAAGGTGTAGAAGTAGATCAACAAAAGAAACAAGCATTATAGCTTATTCCATAGTTTTGTTTATTCTTAAAATCTCATAGGAGTTTCAAATTGTGCATATGGGGAGTTGTATCAAAAAGACACAAATGGAGGCTTAAACAACACCTATTAATGTGAATATAAAGAATCAATGGTTTCATTGACAAGGTTTTCGCCATTTTCAAGCTGATAGACCTAAAAAAGGATATATGACTCTTCGAGATACAAATGAGGGTGAATAGAAGTGTTGAAGTGTTGAAGTGTAGTCTAAGGACTTTAATCTCTCACAACTGTTTTGAATTTTTCAAGAGCCACTTCAGAGTGCCATTGTTTGCTCTGTACTTGGTTTGAGTGATGAAACTTCATTAAAGGCTTAGATTCAGCCTTTTAGCTCTCTTGATGAAATGATTAAGCATGCCATTAAGCTGTAGAAGTAGATCAACGAAAGAAACAAACATTATAGCTTATTCCATAGTTTTGTTTATTCTTAGAATCTCATAGGAGTTTCAAATGGTGCATATAGGGAGTTGTATCAAGAAGACACAAATGGAGGCTTAAAAAACACCTATTGATGTGAATATAAAGAATCAATGGTTTCATTGACAAGGTTTTCGCCATTTTCAAATTGATAGACCTAAAAACGGATTTATGACTCTTCGAGATACAAATGAGAGTGAATAGAAGTGTTGAAGTGTAGTCTGAGGACTTTAATCTCTTAGAACTGTTTTGAGATGTCAAGAGCCACTACAAAGTTCCATTTTATGCTCTGTACTGGGTTTGAGTGATGAAACTTCATTAAAGGCTTAGATTCAGCCTTTTAGCTCTCTAGATAACATGATTAAGCACGCCATTAAGCTGTAGAAGTAGATCAACGAAAGAAACAAGAATTATAGCTTATTCCATAGTTTTGTTTATTCTTAGAATCTCATAGGAGTTTCAAATGGTGCATATAGGGAGTTGTATCAAGAAGACACAAATGGAGGCTTAAAAAACACCTATTGATGTGAATATAAAGAATCAATGGTTTCATTGACAAGGTTTTCGCCATTTTCAAGCTGTTAGACCTAAAAACGGATTTATGACTCTTCGAGATACAAATGAGTGTGAATAGAAGTGTTGAAGTGTAGTCTGAGGACTTTAATCTCTCACAACTGTTTTGAATTTTTCAAGAGCCACTTCAGAGTGCCATTGTTTGCTCTGTACTTGGTTTGAGTGATAAACTTCATTAAAGGATTAGATTCAGCCTTTTAGCTCTCTTGATGACATGATTAAGCATGCCATTAAGGTGTAGAAGTAGATCAACAAAAGAAACAAGCATTATAGCTTATTCCATAGTTTTGTTTATTCTTAGAATCTCATAGGAGTTTCAAATTGTGCATATGGGGAGTTGTATCAAAAAGACACAAATGGAGGCTTAAACAACACCTATTGATGTGAATATAAAGAATCAATGGTTTCATTGACAAGGTTTTCGCCATTTTCAAGCTGAAGGACATAAAAAAGGATTTATGACTCTTCGAGATACAAAAGAGAGTGAATAGAAGTGTTGAAGTGTAGTCTGAGGACTTTAATCTCTCACAACTATTTTGAATTTTTCAAGAGCCACTTCAGAGTGCCATTGTTTGCTCTGTACTTGGTTTGAGTGATAAACTTCATTAAAGGATTAGATTCAGCCTTTTAGCTCTCTTGATGACATGATTTAGCATGCCATTAAGGTGTAGAAGTAGATCAACAAAAGAAACAAGCATTATAGCTTATTCCATAGTTTTGTTTATTCTTAGAATCTCATAGGAGTTTCAAATTGTGCATATGGGGAGTTGTATCAAAAAGACACAAATGGAGGCTTAAACAACACCTATTGATGTGAATATAAAGAATCAATGGTTTCATTGACAAGGTTTTCGCCATTTTCAAGCTGATGGACATAAAAAGGATTTGTACTCTTGAGATACAAATGAGAGTGAATAGAAGTGTTGAAGTGTAGTCAGAGGACTTTAATCTCTTAGAACTGTTTTGAGATGTCAAGAGCCACTACAAAGTGCCATTTTTATGCTCTTTACTTGGGTTTGAGTGATGAAACTTCATTAAAGGCTTATATTCAGCCTTTTAGCTCTCTTGATGACATGATTAAGCATGCCATTAAGGTGTAGAAGTAGATCAACAAAAAGAAACAAGCATTATAGCTTATTCCTATTTTTTTGTTTGTTCTTAAGAATCTCATAGGAGTTTCAAATTGTGCATATGGGGAGTTGTATCAAAAGACACAAATGGAGGCTTAAACAACACCTATTGATGTGAATATAAAGAATCAATGGTTTCATTGACAAGGTTTTACCATTTTCAAGCTGATAGACCTAAAAAAGGATATATGACTCTTGAGATACAAATGAGGGTGAATAGAAGTGTTGAAGTGTTGAAGTGTAGTCTGAGGACTTTAATCTCTCTACAACTGTTTTGAATTTTTCAAGAGCCACTTCAGAGTGCCATTGTTTGCTCTGTCTTGGTTTGAGTGATGAAACTTCATTAAAAGGCTTAGATTCAGCCTTTTAGCTCTCTTGATGACATGATTAAGCATGCCATTAAGCTGTAAGAAATGATATCGAAAGGAAACAAGCATTATAGCTTATTCCATAGTTTTGTTTATTCTTAGAATCTCATAGGAGTTTCAAATGGTGCATATAGGAGGTTGTATCAAGAAGACACAAATGGAGGCTTAAAAACACCTTATTGATGTGAATATAAAGAATCAATGGTTTCATTGACAAGGTTTTCGCCATTTTCAAGTTGATAGACCTAAAAGCGGATTTATGACTCTTGAGATACAAATGAGAGTGAATAGAAGTGTTGAAGTGTAGTCTGAGGACTTTAATCTCTCACAACTGTTTTGAATTTTTCAAGAGCCACTCTAGAGTGCCATTGTTTGCTCTGTACTTGGTTTGAGTGATAAACTTCATTAAAGGCTTAGATTCAGCCTTTTTAGCTCTCTTGATGACATGATTAAGCATGCCATTAAGGTGTAAAGTAGATCACAAAAGAAACAAGCATTATAGCTTATTCCATACTCTTGTTTATTCTTAGAATCTCATACGAGTTTCCAAGGGTGCACATAGGGCGTTGTATCAAAAAGACACAAATCGAGGCTTAAACAACCCCTATTGATGTGAATATAAAGAATCAATGGTTTTCATTGACAAGGTTTTCGCCATTTTTCAAGCTGATGGACATAAAAAGGATTTATGACTCTTGAGGATACAAAAGAGAGTGAATAGAAGTGTTGAAGTGTAGTCGAGGACTTTAATCTCTTAGAACTGTTTTGAGATGTCAAGAGCCACTACAAAGTGCCATTTTATGCTCTGTTTGGGTTTGAGTGATGAAATCTTCATTAAAGGCTTAGATTCAGCCTTTTAGCTCTCTTGATGACATGATTAAGCATGCCATTAAGCTGTGGAAGTAGATACGAACAAAAGAAACATTATAGCTTATTCCATAGTTTTGTTTATTCTTAGAATCTCATAGGAGTTTCAAATGGTGCATATAGGGAGTTGTATCAAAAAGACACAAATGGAGGCTTAAAAAACACCTATTGATGTGAATATAAAGAATAATTGGTTTCATTGACAAGGTTTTCGCCATTTTCAAGCTGATAGACCTAAAAACGGATTTATGACTCTTCGAGATACAAATGAGAGTGAATAGAAGTGTTGAAGTGTAGGATGAGGACTTTAATCTCTCACAACTGTTTTGAATTTTTCAAGAGCCACTTCAGAGTGCCATTGTTTGCTCTGTACTTGGTTTGAGTGATAAACTTCATGAAAGGATTAGATTCAGCCTTTTAGCTCTCTTGCTGACATGATTAAGCATGCCATTGAGGTGTAGAAGTAGATCAACAAAAGAAACAAGCATTATAGCTTATTCCATAGTTTTGTTTATTCTTAGAATCTCATAGGAGTTTCTAATGGTGAATTTGGGAGTTGTATCAAAAAGACACAAATGGAGGCTTAAACAACACCTATTGATGTGAATATAAAGAATCAATGGTTTCATTGACAAGGTTTTCGCCATTTTCAAGCTGATGGACATAAAAAAGGATTTATGACTCTTCGAGATACAAAAGAGAGTGAATAGAAGTGTTGAAGTGTAGTCAGAGGACTTTAATCTCTTAGAACTGTTTTGAGATGTCAAGAGCCACTACAAAGTGCCATTTTATGCTCTGTATTTGGTTTGAGTGATGAAACTTCATTAAAGGCTTAGATTCAGCCTTTTAGCTCTCTTGATGAAATGATTAAGCACGCCATTAAGCTGTAGAAGTAGATCAACGAAAGAAACAAGCATTATAGCTTATTCCATAGTTTTGTTTATTCTTAGAATCTCATAGGAGTTTCAAATGGTGCATATACGGAGTTGTATCAAGAAGACACAAATGGAGGCTTAAAAAACACTTATTGATGTGAATATAAAGAATCAATGGTTTCATTGACAAGGTTTTCGCCATTTTCAAGCTGATAGACCTAAAAACGGATTTATGACTCTTCGAGATACAAATGAGAGTGAATAGAAGTGTTGAAGTGTAGTCTGAGGACTTTAATCTCTCACAACTGTTTTGAATTTTTCAAGAGCCACTTCAGAGTGCCATTGTTTGCTCTGTACTTGGTTTGAGTGATAAACTTCATTAAAGGATTAGATTCAGCCTTTTAGCTCTCTTGATGACATGATTAAGCATGCCATTAAGGTGTAGAAGTAGATCAACAAAAGAAACAAGCATTATAGCTTATTCCATAATTTTGTTTATTCTTAGAATCTCATAGGAGTTTCAAATTGTGCATATGGGGAGTTGTATCAAAAAGACACAAATGGAGGCTTAAACAACACCTATTGATGTGAATATAAAGAATCAATGGTTGCAATGACAAGGTTTTCGCCAATTTCAAGCTGATGGACCTAAAAAAGGATGTATGACTCTTCGAGATACAAAAGAGAGTGAATAGAAGTGTTGAAGTGTAGTCAGAGGACTTTAATCTCTTAGAACTGTTTTGAGATGTCAAGAGCCACTACAAAGTGCCATTTTATGCTCTGTACTGGGTTTGAGTGATGAAACTTCATTAAAGGCTTAGATTCAGCCTTTTAGCTCTCTTGATGACATGATTAAGCACGCCATTAAGCTGTAGAAGTAGATTAACGAAAGAAACAAGCATTATAGCTTATTCCATAGTTTTGTTTATTCTTAGAATCTCATAGGAGTTTCAAATGGTGCATATAGGGAGTTGTATCAAAAAGACACAAATGGAGGCTTAAAAAACACCTATTGATGTGAATATAAAGAATAATTGGTTTCATTGACAAGGTTTTCGCCATTTTCAAGCTGATAGACCTAAAAACGGATTTATGACTCTTCGAGATACAAATGAGAGTGAATAGAAGTGTTGAAGTGTAGGATGAGGGACTTTAATCTCTCTAACTGTTTTTGAATTTTTCAAGAGCCACTTCAGAGTGCCATTGTTTGTTCTGTACTTGGTTTCAGTGATAAACTTCATGAAAGGATTAGATTCAGCCTTTTAGCTCTCTTGCTGACATGATTAAGCATGCCATTGAGGTGTAGAAGTAGATCAACAAAAGAAACAAGCATTATAGCTTATTCCATAGTTTTGTTTATTCTTAGAATCTCATAGGAGTTTCAAATTGTGCATATGGGGAGTTGTATCAAAAGGACACAAATGGAGGCTTAAACAACACCTATTGATGTGAATATAAAGAATCAATGGTTTCATTGACAAGGTTTTCGCCATTTTCAAGCTGATGGACATAAAAAAGGATTTATGACTCTTCGAGATACAAAAGAGAGTGAATAGAAGTGTTGAAGTGTAGTCAGAGGACTTTAATCTCTTAGAACTGTTTTGAGATGTCAAGAGCCACTACAAAGTGCCATTTTATGCTCTGTATTTGGTTTGAGTGATGAAACTTCATTAAAGGCTTAGATTCAGCTTTTAGCTCTCTTGATGACATGATTAAGCACGCCATTAAGCTGTAGAAGTAGATCAAAAAAAACAAGCATTATAGCTTATTCCATAGTTTTGTTTATTCTTAGAATCTCATAGGAGTTTCAAATGGTGCATATAGGGAGTTGTATCAAAAAGACACAAATGGAGGCTTAAACAACACCTATTGATGTGAATATAAAGAATCAATGGTTTTATTGACAAGGTTTTCGCCATTTTCAAGCTGATAGACCTAAAAAGGATATATGACTCTTGAGATACAAATGAGAGTGAATAGAAGTGTTGAAGTGTTGAAGTGTAGTCTAAGGACTTTAATCTCTCACAAGCTGTTTTGAATTTTTCAAGACCACTTCAGAGTGCCATTGTTTGCTCATGCTTGGTTTGAGTGATGAAACTTCATTAAAGAGCTTAGATTCAGCCTTTTAGCTCTCTTGATGACATGATTAAGCATGCCATTAAGCTATAGAAATAGATCAACGAAAGAGAACAAGCATTATAAGCTTATTCCATAGTTTTGTTTATTCTTAGAATCTCATAGGAGTTTCAAATTGTGCATATGGGGAGTTGTATCAAACAGTCACAAATGGAGGCTTAAAAAACACCTATTGATGTGAATATAAAGAATCAATGGTTTCATTGACAAGGTTTTCGCCATTTTCAAGCTGATAGACCTAAAAACGGATTTATGACTCTTCGAGATACAAATGAGAGTGAATAGAAGTGTTGAAGTGTAGTATGAGGACTTTAATCTCTCACAACTGTTTTGAATTTTTCAAGACCCACTTCAGAGTGCCATTGTTTGCTCTGTACTTGGTTTGAGTGATAAACTTCATTAAAGGATTAGATTCAGCCTTTTAGCTCTCTTGATGACATGATTAAGCATGCCATTAAGGTGTAGAAGTAGATCAACAAAAGAAACAAGCATTATAGCTTATTCCATAGTTTTGTTTATTCTTAGAATCTCATAGGAGTTTCAAATTGTGCATATGGGGAGTTGTATCAAAAAGACACAAATGGAGGCTTAAACAACACCTATTGATGTGAATATAAAGAATCAATGGTTTCATTGACAAGGTTTTCGCCATTTTCAAGCTGATGGACATAAAAAAGGATTTATGACTCTTCGAGATACAAAAGAGAGTGAATAGAAGTGTTGAAGTGTAGTGAGAGGACTGTAATCCCTTAGGACCGCTTTGACATGTCAAGAGCCACTACAAAGTGCCACTTTATGCTCTGTCTTTGGTTTGAGTGATGAAACTTCATTAAAGGCTTAGATTCAGCCTTTTAGCTCTCTTGATGACATGATTAAGCACGCCATTAAGCTGTAGAAGTAGATTAACGAAAGAAACAAGCATTATAGCTTATTCCATAGTTTTGTTTATTCTTAGAATCTCATAGGAGTTTCAAATGGTGCATATAGGGAGTTGTATCAAAAAGACACAAATGGAGGCTTAAAAAACACCTATTGATGTGAATATAAAGAATAATTGGTTTCATTGACAAGGTTTTCGCCATTTTCAAGCTGATAGACCTAAAAACGGATTTATGACTCTTCGAGATACAAATGAGAGTGAATAGAAGTGTTGAAGTGTAGGATGAGGACTTTAATCTCTCACAACTGTTTTGAATTTTTCAAGAGCCACTTCAGAGTGCCATTGTTTGCTCTGTACTTGGTTTGAGTGATAAACTTCATGAAAGGATTAGATTCAGCCTTTTAGCTCTCTTGCTGACATGATTAAGCATGCCATTGAGGTGTAGAAGTAGATCAACAAAAGAAACAAGCATTATAGCTTATTCCATAGTTTTGTTTATTCTTAGAATCTCATAGGAGTTTCAAATTGTGCATATGGGGAGTTGTATCAAAAAGACACAAATGGAGGCTTAAACAACACCTATTGATGTGAATATAAAGAATCAATGGTTTCATTGACAAGGTTTTCGCCATTTTCAAGCTGATGGACATAAAAAAGGATTTATGACTCTTCGAGATACAAAAGAGAGTGAATAGAAGTGTTGAAGTGTAGTCAGAGGACTTTAATCCTATGTATTTGGTTTGAGTGATGAAACTTCATTAAAGGCTTAGATTCAGCCTTTTAGCTCTCTTGATGACATGATTAAGCACGCCATTAAGCTGTAGAAGTAGATCAACGAAAGAAACAAGCATTATAGCTTATTCCATAGTTTTGTTTATTCTTAGAATCTCATAGGAGTTTCAAATGGTGCATATAGGGAGTTGTATCAAAAAGACACAAATGGAGGCTTAAACAACACCTATTGATGTGAATATAAAGAATCAATGGTTTCATTGACAAGGTTTTCGCCATTTTCAAGCTGATAGACCTAAAAAAGGATATATGACTCTTCGAGATACAAATGAGAGTGAATAGAAGTGTTGAAGTGTTGAAGTGTAGTCTAAGGACTTTAATCTCTCACAACTGTTTTGAATTTTTCAAGAGCCACTTCAGAGTGCCATTGTTTGCTCTGTACTTGGTTTGAGTGATGAAACTTCATTAAAGGCTTAGATTCAGCCTTTTAGCTCTCTTGATGACATGATTAAGCATGCCATTAAGCTATAGAAGTAGATCAACGAAAGAAACAAGCATTATAGCTTATTCCATAGTTTTGTTTATTCTTAGAATCTCATAGGAGTTTCAAATTGTGCATATGGGGAGTTGTATCAAAAAGACACAAATGGAGGCTAAAACACCTCCTATTGATGTGAATTTAAAGAATAAATGGTTTCATTGACAAGGTTTTCGCCATTTTCAAGCTGATAGACCTAAAACGGATTTATGACTCTTGAGATACAAATGAGAGTGAATAGAAGTGTTGAAGTGTAGTATGAGGACTTTAATCTCTCTAACTGTTTTGAATTTTTCAAGACCCACTTCAGGAGTGCCATTGTTTGTTCTGTCTTGGTTTGAGTGATGAAACTTCATTAAAGGATTAGATTCAGCCTTTTAGCTCTCTTGATGACATGATTAAGCATGCCATTAAGGTGTAGAAGTAGATCAACAAAAGAAACAAGCATTATAGCTTATTCCATAGTTTTGTTTATTCTTCGAATCTCATAGGAGTTTCAAATGGTGCATATAGGGAGTTGTATCAAAAAGACACAAATGGAGGCTTAAAAAACACCTATTGATGTGAATATAAAGAATAATTGGTTTCATTGACAAGGTTTTCGCCATTTTTCAAGTTGATAGACCTAAAACGGATTTATGACTCTTGAGATACAAATGAGAGTGAATAGAAGTGTTGAAGTGTAGGATGAGGACTTTAATCTCTCAGACTGTTTTGAATTTTCAAGAGCCACTTCAGAGTGCCTTGTTTTGTTCTGTACTTGGTTTCAGTGATAAACTTCATGAAAGGATTAGATTCAGCCTTTTAGCTCTCTTGCTGACATGATTAAGCATGCCATTGAGGTGTAGAAGTAGATCAACAAAAGAAACAAGCATTATAGCTTATTCCATAGTTTTGTTTATTCTTAGAATCTCATAGGAGTTTCAAATTGTGCATATGGGGAGTTGTAGCAAGAAGACAAAATGGTAGCTTAAACAACACCTATCGATGTGAATATGAAGAATCAATGGTTTTCATTGACAAGGTTTTCGCCATTTTCAAGCTGATGGACATAAAAAGGATTTATGACTCTTGAGATACAAAGAGAGTGAATAGAAGTGTTGAAGTGTAGTCAGAGGACTTTAATCTCTTAGAACTGTTTTGAGATGTCAAGAGCCACTACAAAGTGCCATTTTATGCTCTGTATTTGGTTTGAGTGATGAAACTTCATTAAAGGCTTAGATTCAGCCTTTTAGCTCTCTTGATGAAATGATTAAGCATGCCATTAAGTTGTAGAAGTAGATCAATGAAAAGAAACAAGCATTATAGCTTATTCCATAGTTTTGTTTATTCTTAGAATCTCATAGGAGTTTCAAATGGTGCATATAGGGAGTTGTATCAAAAAGACACAAATGGAGGCTTAAACAACACCTATTGATGTGAATATAAAGAATCAATGGTTTCATTGACAAGGTTTTCGCCATTTTCAAGCTGATAGACCTAAAAAAGGATATATGACTCTTCGAGATACAAATGAGAGTGAATAGAAGTGTTGAAGTGTTGAAGTGTAGTCTAAGGACTTTAATCTCTCACAACTGTTTTGAATTTTTCACGATCCACTTCAGAGTGCCATTGTTTGCTCTGTACTTGGTTTGAGTGATGAAACTTCATTAAAGGCTTAGATTCAGCCTTTTAGCTCTCTTGATGACATGATTAAGCATGCCATTAAGCTGTAGAAGTAGATCAACGAAAGAAACAAGCATTATAGCTTATTCCATAGTTTTGTTTATTCTTAGAATCTCATAGGAGTTTCAAATTGTGCATATGGGGAGTTGTATCAAAAAGACACAAATGGAGGCTTAAACAACACCTATTGATGTGAATATAAAGAATCAATGGTTTCATTGACAAGGTTTTCGCCATTTTCAAGCTGATAGACCTAAAAACGGATTTATGACTCTTCGAGATACAAATGAGAGTGAATAGAAGTGTTGAAGTGTAGTATGAGGACTTTAATCTCTCACAACTGTTTTGAATTTTTCAAGACCCACTTCAGAGTGCCATTGTTTGCTCTGTACTTGGTTTGAGTGATGAAACTTCATTAAAGGATTAGATTCAGCCTTTTAGCTCTCTTGATGACATGATTAAGCATGCCATTAAGGTGTAGAAGTAGATCAACAAAAGAAACAAGCATTATAGCTTATTCCATAGTTTTGTTTATTCTTAGAATCTCATAGGAGTTTCAAATTGTGCATATGGGGAGTTGTATCAAAAAGACACAAATGGAGGCTTAAACAACCTATTGATGTGAATATAAAGAATCAATGGTTTTCATTGACAAGGTTTTCGCCATTTTCAAGCTGATGGACATAAAAAAGGTTTATGACTCTTGAGATACAAAAAGAGTGAATAGAAGTGTTGAAGTGTAGTAAGAGGACTTTTAATCCTATATATTTGGGTTTGAGTGATGAAACTTCATTAAAGGCTTAGATTCAGCCTTTTAGCTCTCTTGATGACATGATTAAGCATGCCATTAAAGTTGTAGAAGGAGATAAATGAAAGAAACAAGCATTATAGCTTATTCCATAGTTTTGTTTATTCTTAGAATCTTATAGGAGTTTAAAATGGTGCATATAGGGGAGTTGTAGCAAGAAGACACAAGTGGAAGCTTAAAGAACACCTATTGATGTGAATATGAAGAATCAATGCTTTCACTGACAAGGTTTTCGCCATTTTCAAGCTGATAGACCTAAAAAAGGATATATGACTCTTCGAGATACAAATGAGAGTGAATAGAAGTGTTGAAGTGTTGAAGTGTAGTCTAAGGACTTTAATCTCTCACAACTGTTTTGAATTTTTCAAGAGCCACTTCAGAGTGCCATTGTTTGCTCTGTACTTGGTTTGAGTGATGAAACTTCATTAAAGGCTTAGATTCAGCCTTTTAGCTCTCTTGATGACATGATTAAGCATGCCATTAAGCTGTAAGAAGTGGATCAACAGAAAGAAACAAGCATTATAGCTTATTCCATAGTTTTGTTTATTCTTAGAATCTCATAGGAGTTTCAAATTGTGCATATGGGGAGTTGTATCAAAAAGACACAAATGGAGGCTTAAACAACACCTATTGATGTGAATATAAAGAATCAATGGTTTCATTGACAAGGTTTTCGCCATTTTCAAGCTGATAGACCTAAAAACGGATTTATGACTCTTTGAGATACAAATGAGAGTGAATAGAAGTGTTGAAGTGTAGTGTGAGGACTTTAATCTCTTACAACTGTTTTGAAATTTTCAAGAGCCACTTCAGAGTGCCATTGTTTGCTCTGTACTTTGTTTGAGTGATGAAACTTCATTAAAGGATTAGATTCAGCCTTTTAGCTCTCTTGATGACATGATTAAGCATGCCATTAAGGTGTAGAAGTAGATCAACAAAAGAAACAAGCATTATAGCTTATTCCATAGTTTTGTTTATTCTTAGAATCTCATAGGAGTTTCAAATTGTGCATATAGGGAGTTGTATCAAAAGGACACAAATGGAGGCTTAAACAACACCTATTGATGTGAATATAAAGAATCAATGGTTTTCATTGACAAGGTTTTCGCCATTTTCAAGCTGATGGACATAAAAAGGATTTATGACTCTTCGAGATACAAAAGAGAGTGAATAGAAGTGTTGAAGTGTAGTCAGAGGACTTTAATCTCTTAGAACTGTTTTGAGATGTCAAGAGCCACTACAAAGTGCCATTTTATGCTCTGTATTTGGTTTGAGTGATGAAACTTCATTAAAGGCTTAGATTCAGCCTTTTAGCTCTCTTGATGACATGATTAAGCACGCCATTAAGCTGTAGAAGTAGATCAACGAAAGAAACAAGCATTATAGCTTATTCCATAGTTTTGTTTATTCTTAGAATCTCATAGGAGTTTCAAATGGTGCATATAGGGAGTTGTATCAAAAAGACACAAATGGAGGCTTAAACAACACCTATTGATGTGAATATAAAGAATCAATGGTTTCATTGACAAGGTTTTCGCCATTTTCAAGCTGATAGACCTAAAAAAGGATATATGACTCTTCGAGATACAAATGAGAGTGAATAGAAGTGTTGAAGTGTTGAAGTGTAGTTTAAGGACTTTAATCCCTCACAACTGTTTTGAATTTTTCAAGACCCTTCTAAGTGCCATTGTTTGCTCTGTACTTGGTTTGAGTGATGAAACTTCATTAAAGGCTTAGATTCAGCCTTTTAGCTCTCTTGATGACATGATTAAGCATGCCATTAAGCTGTAGAAGTAGATCAACGAAAGAAACAAGCATTATAGCTTATTCCATAGTTTTGTTTATTCTTAGAATCTCATAGGAGTTTCAAATTGTGCATATGGGGAGTTGTATCAAAAGACACAAATGGAGGCTTAAACAACACCTATTGATGTGCATATAAAGGATCAATGGTGTCATTGACAAGGTTTTTCGCCATTTTCAAGCTGATGGACATAAAAAAGGATTTATGACTCTTGAGATACAAACGAGAGTGAATAGAAGTGTTGAAGTGTAGTCGAGGACTTTAATCTCTTAGAACTGTTTTGAGATGTCAAAGAGCCACTACAAAGTGCTATTTTTATGCTCAGTACTGGGTTTCAGTGACGAAACTTCACGAAAAGCTGAGACTCAGCCTTTTAGAACTCTTGATGACATGATTAAGCATGCCATTAAGCTGTAGAAGTAGATCAACGAAAGAAACAGGCATTATAGCTTATTCCATAGTTTTGTTTATTCTTAGAATCTCATAGGAGTTTCAAATGGTGCATATACGGAGTTGTATCAAAAAGACACAAATGGAGCCTTAAACAACACCTATTGATGTGAATATAAAGAATCAATGGTTTCATTGACAAGGTTTTCGCCATTTTCAAGCTGATAGACCTAAAAACCGGATTTATGACTCTTTGAGATACAAATGAGAGTGAATAGAAGTGTTGAAGTGTAGTATGAGGACTTTAATCTCTCACAACTGTTTTGAATTTTTCAAGACCCACTTAGAGTGCCATTGTTTGCTCTGTACTTGGTTTGAGTGATGAAACTTCATTAAAGGATTAGATTCAGCCTTTTAGCTCTCTTGATGACATGATTAAGCATGCCATTAAGGTGTAGAAGTGGATCAACAAAGGAAACAAGCATTATAGCTTATTCCATAGTTTTGTTTATTCTTAGAATCTCATAGGAGTTTCAAATTGTGCATATGGGGAGTTGTATCAAAAGACACAAATGGAGGCTTAACAACAACACCTATTGATGTGAATATAAAGAATCAATGGTTTCATTGACAAGGTTTTCGCCATTTTCAAGCTGATGGACATAAAAAGGTTTATGACTCTTGAGATACAAAGAGAGTGAATAGAAGTGTTGAAGTGTAGTCGAGGACTTTAATCCTATGTATTTGGTTTGAGTGATGAAACTTCATTAAAGGCTTAGATTCAGCCTTTTAGCTCTCTTGATGACATGATTAAGCACGCCATTAAGGTGTAGAAGTAGATCAATAGAAGGAAACAAGCATTATAGCTTATTCCATAGTTTTGTTTATTCTTAGAATCTCATAGGAGTTTCAAATGGTGCATATAGGGAGTTGTATCAAAAAGACACAAATGGAGGCTTAAACAACACCTATTGATGTGAATATAAAGAATCAATGGTTTCATTGACAAGGTTTTCGCCATTTTCAAGCTGATAGACCTAAAAACGGATTTATGACTCTTCGAGATAAAAATGAGAGTGAATAGAAGTGTTGAAGTGTTGAAGTGTAGTCTAAGGACTTTAATCTCTCACAACTGTTTTGAATTTTTCAAGAGCCACTTCAGAGTGCCATTGTTTGCTCTGTACTTGGTTTGAGTGATGATACTTCCTTAAAAGGCTTAGATTCAGCCTTTTAGCTCTCTTGATGACATGATTAAGCATGCCATTAAGCTGTAGAGGTAGATCAACGAAAGAAACAAGCATTATAGCTTATTCCATAGTTTTGTTTATTCTTAGAATCTCATAGGAGTTTCAAATTGTGCATATGGGGAGTTGTATCAAAAAGACACAAATGGAGGCTTAAACAACACCTATTGATGTGAATATAAAGAATTAATGGGTTCATTGACCAGGTTTTCGCCATTTTCAAGCTTATAGACCTAAAACGGATTTATGACTCTTCGAGATACAAATGAGAGTGAATAGAAGTGTTGAAGTGTAGTCTGAGGACTTTAATCTCTCACAACTGTTTTGAATTTTTCAAGAGCCACTTCAGAGTGCCATTGTTTGCTCTGTACTTGGTTTGAGTGATAAACTTCATTAAAGGATTAGATTCAGCCTTTTAGCTCTCTTGATGACATGATTAAGCATGCCATTAAGGTGTAGAAGTAGATCAACAAAAGAAACAAGCATTATAGCTTATTCCATAGTTTTGTTTATTCTTAGAATCTCATAGGAGTTTCAAATTGTGCATATGGGGAGTTGTATCAAAAAGACACAAATGGAGGCTTAAACAACACCTATTGATGTGAATATAAAGAATCAATGGTTTCATTGACAAGGTTTTCGCCATTTTCAAGCTGATGGACATAAAAAAGGATTTATGACTCTTCGAGATACAAAAGAGAGTGAATAGAAGTGTTGAAGTGTAGTCAGAGGACTTTAATCTCTTAGAACTGTTTTGAGATGTCAAGAGCCACTACAAAGTGCCATTTTATGCTCTGTATTTGGTTTGAGTGATGAAACTTCATTAAAGGCTTAGATTCAGCCTTTTAGCTCTCTTGATGACATGATTAAGCACGCCATTAAGCTGTAGAAGTAGATCAACGAAAGAAACAAGCATTATAGCTTATTCCATAGTTTTGTTTATTCTTAGAATCTCATAGGAGTTTCAAATGGTGCATATAGGGAGTTGTATCAAAAAGACACAAATGGAGGCTTAAACAACACCTATTGATGTGAATATAAAGAATCAATGGTTTCATTGACAAGGTTTTCGCCATTTTCAAGCTGATAGACCTAAAAATGGATATATGACTCTTGAGATACAAATGAGAGTGCATAGTAGTGTTGAAGCGTTGAAGTGTAGTCTAAGGACTTTAATCTCTCCATAACTGTTTCGAATTTTTCAAGACCCACTTCAGAGTGCCATTGTTTGCTCTGTACTTGGTTTGAGTGATGAAACTTCATTAAAGGCTTAGATTCAGCCTTTTAGCTCTCTTGATGACATGATTAAGCATGCCATTAAGCTGTAGAAGTAGATCAACGAAAGAAACAGGCATTATAGCTTATTCCATAGTTTTGTTTATTCTTAGAATCTCATAGGAGTTTCAAATTGTGCATATGGGGAGTTGTATCAAAAAGACACAAATGGAGGCTTAAACAACACCTATTGATGTGAATATAAAGAATCAATGGTTTCATTGACAAGGTTTTCGCCATTTTCAAGCTGATGGACATAAAAAAGGATTTATGACTCTTCGAGATACAAAAGAGAGTGAATAGAAGTGTTGAAGTGTAGTCAGAGGACTTTAATCTCTTAGAACTGTTTTGAGATGTCAAGAGCCACTACAAAGTGCTATTTTATGCTCTGTATTTGGTTTGAGTGATGAAACTTCATCAAAGGCTTAGATTCAGCCTTTTAGCTCTCTTGATGACATGATTAAGCACGCCATTAAGCTGTAGAAGTAGATCAACGAAAGAAACAAGCATTATAGCTTATTCCATAGTTTTGTTTATTCTTAGAATCTCATAGGAGTTTCAAATGGTGCATATAGGGAGTTGTATCAAAAAGACACAAATGGAGCCTTAAACAACACCTATTGATGTGAATATAAAGAATCAATGGTTTCATTGACAAGGTTTTCGCCATTTTCAAGCTGATAGACCTAAAAAAGGATATATGACTCTTCGAGATACAAATGAGAGTGAATAGAAGTGTTGAAGTGTTGAAGTGTAGTCTAAGGACTTTAATCTCTCACAACTGTTTTGAATTTTTCAAGACCCACTTCAGAGTGCCATTGTTTGCTCTGTACTTGGTTTGAGTGATGAAACTTCATTAAAGGCTTAGATTCAGCCTTTTAGCTCTCTTGATGACATGATTAAGCATGCCATTAAGCTATAGAAGTAGATCAACGAAAGAAACAAGCATTATAGCTTATTCCATAGTTTTGTTTATTCTTAGAATCTCACAGGAGTTTCAAATTGTGCATATGGGGAGTTGTATCAAAAAGACACAAATGGAGGCTTAAACAACACCTATTGATGTGAATATAAAGAATCAATGGTTTCATTGACAAGGTTTTCGCCATTTTCAAGCTGATGGACATAAAAAAGGATTTATGACTCTTCGAGATACAAAAGAGAGTGAATAGAAGTGTTGAAGTGTAGTCAGAGGACTTTAATCTCTTTGAACTGTTTTGAGATGTCAAGAGCCACTACAAAGTGCCATTTTATGCTCTGTGCTGGGTTTGAGTGATGAAACTTCATTAAAGGCTTAGATTCAGCCTTTTAGTGTTAGAATTCAGAGTTTAAGTTTGCTAGAAACAAGAATGAGAGTAGCTGAATGAATAATAATAAGATTGAGAATAGAGAGATTTTATTATCTCTTATGAGATTTTATTATCTCAGTAGTTGTAAAGTGTTACAATGGATTACATATTTATAGAACTCTTAAACGCAAAAATAACTAGGTGTATCTTGTAGTTCAGAGTCTAATCTATCCGTTGGGAATAGTAATAGAGCCGTTGGAGTTCAAAATAGAGCTGTTGGAGACGAAAGCAATTTGGGCGTCAGTTCTGGCCTTATCTTCTTGGGCCTCTCTTCTTTTATTCCTTGTTGGGTATTTGTTGCTTGATTAATACTCCCCCTTAAACTTAGCCGGAATGAGTGTGGAGACTAAGTTTGATTTTCCAGAAACAAATCCTCACAACTACCTCATTAAAAACCTCACAAGTACAAACCCAGTGGGAAAAACTCCTTGTGAGGAAAAGAGTGTAGTGTCTCTGGAAATGGAGAGGCATGATCAAGGATGAGTGAGATCTATTAGTCCAAGCTTGCTCTGAATGTGGTTGCAAATCTTGAGACTTGTAGATTTTGGTGAATATGTCAA
>CM051385.1:15260842-15275842 GCA_028015245.1 Cardamine occulta
AACGAAAGAAACAAGCATTATAGCTTATTCCATAGTTTTGTTTATTCTAGAATCTCATAGGAGTTTCAAATGGTGATATAGGGAGTTGTATCAAAAAGACACAAATGGAGGCTTAAACAACACCTATTGATGTGAATATAAAGAATCAATGGTTTCATTGACAAGGTTTTCGCCATTTTCAAGCCGATAGACCTAAAAACGGATTTATGACTCTTCGAGATACAAATGAGAGTGAATAGAAGTGTTGAAGTGTAATCCGAGGACTTTAATCTCTCACAACTGTTTTGAGATTTTTCAAGAGCCACTTCAGAGTGCCATTGTTTGCTCAGACTTGGTTTGAGTGATGAAACTTCATTAAAGGCTTAGATTCAGCCTTTTAGCTCTTTTGATGACATGATTAAGCATGGTACTAAGGTGTAGAAGTAGATCAACAAAAGAAACAAGCATTATAGCTTATTCCATAGTTTTGTTTATTCTTAGAATCTCATAGGAGTTTCAAATGGTGCATATGGGGGAGTTGTATCAAAAAGACACAAATGGAGGCTTAAACAACACCTATTGATGCGAATATAAAGAATCAATGGTTTCATTGACAAGGTTTTCGCCATTTTCAAGCCGATAGACCTAAAAAAGGATTTATGACTCTTCGAGATACAAATGAGAGTGAATAAGGTTGAAGTGTTGAAGTGTAGTCCAAGGACTTTAATCTCTCACAACTGCTTTTGAATTTTTCAAGAGCCACTTCAGAGTGCCATTGTTTGCTCAGACTTGGTTTGAGTGATGAAACTTCATTAAAGGCTTAGATTCAGCCTTTTATCTCTTGATGACATGATTAAACATGCCATTAAGCTGTAGAAGTAGATCACCGAAAGAAACAAGCATTATAGCTTATTCCATAGTTTTGTTTATTCTTAGAATCTCATACGAGTTTCAAACTGCGCATATGGGGAGTTGTCTCAAAACGACACACATGGAGGCTTACACAACACCTATTGATGTGAATATAAAGAATCAATGGTTTCATTGACAAGGTTTTCGCCATTTTCAAGCCGATAGACATAAAAAAGGATTTATGACTCTTCGAGATACAAAAGAGAGTGAATAGAAGTGTTGAAGTGTAGTCGAGGACTTTAATCTCTTAGAACTGTTTTGAGATGTCAAGAGCCACTCAAAGTGCCATTTTATGCTCAGTACTGGGTTTGAGTGATGAAACTTCATTAAAGGCTTAGATTCAGCCTTTTAGCCTTCATGACATGATTAAGCACGCCATTAAGCTGTAGAAGTAGATCAACGAAAGAAACAAGCATTATAGCTTATTCCATAGTTTTGTTTGTTCTTAGAATCTCATACGAGTTTCAAATGGTGCATATAGGGAGTTGTATCAAAAGACACAAATGGAGGCTTAAACAACACCTATCGATGTGAATATAAAGAATCAATGGTTTCATTGACAAGGTTTTCGCCATTTTCAAGCCGATAGACCTAAAAACGGATTTATGACTCTTCGAGATACAAATGAGAGTGAATAGAAGTGTTGAAGTGTAGTCCGAGGACTTTAATCTCTCACAACTGTTTTGAATTTTTCAAGAGCCACTTCAAAGTGCCATTGTTTGCTCAGACTTGGTTTGAGTGATGAAACTTCATTAAAGGCTGAGATTCAGCCTTTTATCTCTGTTGATGACATGATTAAGCATGCCATTAAGGTGTAGAAGTAGATCAACAAAAGAAACAAGCATTATAGCTTATTCCATAGTTTTGTTTATTCTTAGAATCTCATAGGAGTTTCTAATGGTGAAAATGGGGAGTTGTAGCAAGAAGACACATATGGAGGCTTAAAGAACACCTATCGATGTGAATATAAAGAATCAATGGTTTCATTGACAAGGTTTTCGCCATTTTCAAGCCGATAGACCTAAAAAGGATTTATGACTCTTCGAGATACAAATGAGAGTGAATAGAAGGTGTTGAAGTGTAGTCCGGAGGACTTTAATCTCTCACAACTGTTTTGAATTTTTCAAGAGCCACCTCAGAGTGCCATTGTTTGCTCAGCACTTGGTTTGAGTGATGAAACTTCATTAAAGGCTTAGATTCAGCCTTTTAGCTCTTTGATGACATGATTAAGCATGCCATTAAGTGTAGAAGTAGATCAACGGAAAAGAAACAAGCATTATAGCTTATTCCATAGTTTTGTTTATTCTTAGAATCTCATAGGAGTTTCAAATGGCGCATATGGGGAGTTGTATCAAAAAGACACAAATGGAGGCTTAAACAACACCTATCGATGTGAATATAAAGAATCAATGGTTTCATTGACAAGGTTTTCGCCATTTTCAAGCCGATGGACATAAAAAGGATTTATGACTCTTCGAGATACAAATGAGAGTGAATAGAAGTGTTGAAGTGTAGTCCGAGGACTTTAATCTCTCAGAACTGCTTTTGAGATGTCAAGAGCCACTACAAAGTGCCATTTTATGCTCAGTATTGGGTTTGAGTGATGAAACTTCATTAAAGGCTTAGATTCAGCCTTTTAGCTCTCTTTGATGACATGATTAACATGCCATTAAGGTGTAGAAGTAGATCAACGGAAAGAAACAAGCATTATAGCTTATTCCATAGTTTTGTTTATTCTAGCATCTCATAGCAGTTTCCAATGGTGCCTACCGGGAGTTGTATCAAAAAGACACAAATGGAGGCTCAAACAACACCTATTGATGTGAATATAAAGAATCAATGGTTGCATTGACAAGGTTTTCGCCATTTTCAAGCCGATAGACCTAAAAAAGGATTTATGACTCTTCGAGATACAAATGAGAGTGAATAGAAGTGTTGAAGTGTAAGTCGAGGACTTTAATCTCCACAACTGTTTTGAATTTTTCAAGAGCCACTTCAGAGTGCCATTGTTTGCTCAGTACTTGGTTTGAGTGATGAAACTTCATTAAAGGCTTAGATTCAGCATTTTAGCTCTCTTGATGACGTGAGTAAGCAAGCCATGAAGCTGTAGAGGTAGACCAACGACAGAAACAAGCACTATAGCTTATTCCATAGTTTTGTTTACTTCAGAATCTCATAGGAGTTTCAAATCGCGCATATGGGGAGTTGTATCAAAAGACACAAATGGAGGCTTAAACAACACCTATTGATGCGAATATAAAGAATCAATGGTTTCATTGACAAGGTTTTCGCCATTTTCAAGCCGATAGACCTAAAAACGGATTTATGACTCTTCGAGATACAAATGAGAGTGAATAGAAGTGTTGAAGTGTACCGAGGACTTTAATCTCTCACAACTGTTTTGAATTTTTCAAGAGCCACTTCAGAAGTGCCATTGTTTGCTCTGACTTGGTTTGAAGTGATGAAACTTCATTAAAGGCTTAGATTCAGCCTTTTAGCTCTCTTGATGACATGATTAAGCATGCCATTAAGTGTAGAAGTAGATCAACAAAAGAAACAAGCATTATAGCTTATTCCATAGTTTTGTTTATTCTTAGAATCTCATAGGAGTTTCAAATGTGCATATGGGGAGTTGTATCAAAAAGACACAAATGGAGGCTTAAACAACACCTATCGATGCGAATATAAAGAATCAATGGTTTCATTGACAAGGTTTTCGCCATTTTCAAGCCGATAGACCTAAAAAGGATTTATGACTCTTCGAGATACAAATGAGAGTGAATAGAAGTGTTAAGGTCAAGGTAACTGAGGACTTTAATCTCTCACAACTGTTTTGAATTTTTCAAGAGCCACTTCAGAGTGCCATTGTTTGCTCTGCACTTGGTTTGAAAGTGATGAAACTTCATTAAAGGCTTAGATTCAGCCTTTTAGCTCTCTTTGATGACATGATTAAGCATGCCATTAAGTGTAGAAGTAGATCAACGAAAGAAACAAGCATTATAGCTTATTCCATAGTTTTGTTTATTCTAGAATCTCATAGGAGTTTCAAATCGCGCATATGGGGAGTTGTATCAAAAGACACAAATGGAGGCTTAAACAACACCTATCGATGTGAATATAAAGAATCAATGGTTTCATTGACAAGGTTTTCGCCATTTTCAAGCCGATGGACATAAAAAAGGATTTATGACTCTTCGAGATACAAAAGAGAGTGAATAGAAGTGTTGAAGTGTAGTCAAAGGACTTTAATCTCTTAGAAGTGTTTTGAGATGTCAAGAGCCACTACAAAGCGCCATTTTATGCTCCGTTTTGGTTTGAAGTGATGAAACTTCATTAAAGGCTTAGATTCAGCCTTTTAGCTCTCTTCATGACATGATTAAGCACGCCATTAAGCTGTAGAAGTAGATCAACGGAAAGAAACAAGCATTATAGCTTATTCCATAGTTTTGTTTATTCTAGAATCTCATAGGAGTTTCAAATGGTGCATATAGGGAGTTGTATCAAAAAGACACAAATGGAGGCTTAAACAACACCTATTGATGCGAATATAAAGAATCAATGGTTTCATTGACAAGGTTTTCGCCATTTTCAAGCCGATAGACCTAAAAAGGATTTATGACTCTTCGAGATACAAATGAGAGTGAATAGAAGTGTTAAGGTAAGGTAGCTGAGGACTTTAATCGCTCACAACTGATTTGAATTTTTCAAGAGCCACTTCAGGGTGCCATTGTTTGCTCAGCACTTGGTTTGAGTGATGAAACTTCATTTAAGGCTTAGCTTCAGCCTTTTAGCTCTCTTGATGACATGATTAACATGCCATTAAGCTGTAGAAGTAGATCAACGAAAGAAACAAGCATTATAGCTTATTCCATAGTTTTGTTTATTCTTAGAATCTCATAGGAGTTTCAAATTGCGCATATAGGGGAGTTGTATCAAAAAGACACAAATGGAGGCTTAAACAACACCTATCGATGTGAATATAAAGAATCAATGGTTTCATTGACAAGGTTTTCGCCATTTTCAAGCCGATAGACCTAAAAAGGATTTATGACTCTTCGAGATACAAAAGAGAGTGAATAGAAGTGTTGAAGTGTAGTCAGAGGACTTTAATCTCTTAGAACTGTTTTGAGATGTCAAGAGCCACTACAAAGTGCCATTTTATGCTCTGTACTGGGTTTGAGTGATGAAACTTCATTAAAGGCTTAGATTCAGCCTTTGAGCCGTCTTCGATGACATGATTAAGCACGCCATTAAGCTGTAGAAGTAGATCAACGAAAGAAACAAGCATTATAGCTTATTCCATAGTTTTGTTTATTCTTAGAATCTCATAGGAGTTTCAAATGGTGCATATAGGGAGTTGTATCAAAAAGACACAAATGGAGGCTTAAACAACACCTATCGATGTGAATATCAAGAATCAATGGTCTAATTGACAAGGTTTTCGCCATTTTCAAGCCGATAGACCTAAAAAGGATTTATGACTCTTCGAGATACAAATGAGAGTGAATAAGCGTTGTGTTGTAGTCTAAGGACTTTAATCTCTCACAACTGTTTTGAATTTTTCACGAGCCACTTCAGAGTGCCATTGTTTGCTCTGTACTTGGTTTGAAAGATGAAACTTCATTAAAGGCTTAGATTCAGCCTTTTAGCTCTCTTGATGACATGATTAAGCATGCCATTAAGCTGTAGAAGTAGATCAACGAAAGAAACAAGCATTATAGCTTATTCCATAGTTTTGTTTATTCTTAGAATCTCATAAGAGTTTCAAATTGTGCATATGGGGAGTTGTATCAAAAAGATACAAATGGAGGCTTAAACAACACCTATTGATGTGAATATAAAGAATCAATGGTTTCATTGACAAGGTTTTCGCCATTTTCAAGCTGATGGACATAAAAAAGGATTTATGACTCTTCGAGATACAAAAGAGAGTGAATAGAAGTGTTGAAGTGTAGTCAAAGGACTTTAATCTCTTAGAAGTGTTTTGAGATGTCAAGAGCCACTACAAAGTGCCATTTTATGCTCGGTGCTGGCTTGAATGATGAAACTTCATTAAAGGCTTAGATTCAGCCTTTTAGCTCTCTTCATGACATGATTAAGCACGCCATTAAGCTGTAGAAGTAGATCAACGAAAGAAACAAGCATTATAGCTTATTCCATAGTTTTGTTTATTCCTAGAATCTCATAGGAGTTTCAAATGGTGCATATAGGGAGTTGTATCAAAAAGACACAAATGGAGGCTTAAACAACACCTATTGATGTGAATATAAAGAATCAATGGTTTCATTGACAAGGTTTTCGCCATTTTCAAGCTGATAGACCTAAAAACGGATTTATGACTCTTCGAGATACAAATGAGAGTGAATAGAAGTGTTGAAGTGTAGTCTGAGGACTTTAATCTCTCACAACTGTTTTGAATTTTTCAAGAGCCACTTCAGAGTGCCATTGTTTGCCCTGACTTGGTTTGAGTGATAAACTTCATTAAAGGATTAGATTCAGCCTTTTAGCTTTCTTGATGACATGATTAAGCATGCCATTAAGGTGTAGAAGTAGATCAACAAAAGAAACAAGCATTATAGCTTATTCCATAGTTTTGTTTATTCTTAGAATCTCATAGGAGTTTCAAATTGTGCATATGGGGACTTGTATCAAAAAGACACAAATGGAGGCTTAAACAACACCTATCGATGCGAATATAAAGAATCAATGGTTTCATTGACAAGGTTTTCGCCATTTTCAAGCCGATAGACCTAAAAAGGATATATGACTCTTCGAGATACAAATGAGAGTGAATAGAAGGTTGAAGTGTAGTCTAAGGACTTTAATCTCTCACAACTGCTTTTGAATTTTTCAAGAGCCACTTCAGAGTGCCATTGTTTGCTCTGTACTTGGTTTGAGTGATGAAACTTCATTAAAGGCTTAGATTCAGCCTTTTAGCTCTCTTGATGACATGATTAAGCATGCCATTAAGCTGTAGAAGTAGATCAACGAAAGAAACAAGCATTATAGCTTATTCCATAGTTTTGTTTATTCTTAGAATCTCATAGGAGTTTCAAATTGTGCATATAGGGGGAGTTGTATCAAAACGACACAAATGGAGGCTTAAACAACACCTATTGATGTGAATATAAAGAATCAATGGTTTCATTGACAAGGTTTTCGCCATTTTCAAGCTGATGGACATAAAAAAGGATTTATGACTCTTCGAGATACAAAAGAGAGTGAATAGAAGTGTTGAAGTGTAGTCAAAGGACTTTAATCTCTTAGAAGTGTTTTGAGATGTCAAGAGCCACTACAAAGTGCCATTTTATGCTCTGTACTGGGTTTGAGTGATGAAACTTCATTAAAGGCTTAGATTCAGCCTTTTAGCTCTCTTCATGACATGATTAAGCACGCCATTAAGCTGTAGAAGTAGATCAACCTAAAGAAACAAGCATTATAGCTTATTCCATAGTTTTGTTTATTCTAGAATCTCATAGGAGTTTCAAATGGGCATATAGGGAGTTGTATCAAAAAGACACAAATGGAGGCTTAAACAACACCTATTGATGTGAATATAAAGAATCAATGGTTTCATTGACAAGGTTTTCGCCATTTTCAAGCTGATAGACCTAAAAACGGATTTATGACTCTTCGAGATACAAATGAGAGTGAATAGAAGTGTTGAAGTGTACTGAGGACTTTAATCTCTCACAACTGTTTTGAATTTTTCAAGAGCCACTTCAGAGTGCCATTGTTTGCTCTGACTTGGTTTAAGTGATGAAACTTCATTAAAGGCTTAGGATTCAGCCTTTTAGCTCTCTTGATGACATGATTAAGCACGCCATTAAGGTGTAGAAGAGATCAACAAAAGAAACAAGCATTATAGCTTATTCCATAGTTTTGTTTATTCTTAGAATCCATAGGAGTTTCAAATTGTGCATATGGGGAGTTGTATCAAAAAGACACAAATGGAGGCTTAAACAACACCTATTGATGCGAATATAAAGAATCAATGGTTTCATTGACAAGGTTTTCGCCATTTTCAAGCCGATAGACCTAAAAAGGATATATGACTCTTCGAGATACAAATGAGAGTGAATAGAAGTGTTGAAGTGTCAAGGTAGCCAAGGACTTTAATCTCTCACAACTGCTTTTGAATTTTTCAAGAGCCACTTCAGAGTGCCATTGTTTGCTCTGCACTTGGCTTGAAGTGATGAAACTTCATTAAAGGCTTAGATTAACCTTTTAGCTTCTTTGATGACATGATTAAGCATGCCATTAAGCTGTAGAAGTAGATCAACGAAAAGAAACAAGCATTATAGCTTATTCCATAGTTTTGTTTATTCTTAGAATCTCATAGGAGTTTCAAATTGTGCATATGGGTAGTTGTATCAAAAAGATACAAATGGGGGCTTAAACAACACCTAGTGGTGTGGATATAAAAAATCAATGGTTTCATTGACAAGGTTTTCGCCATTTTCAAGCCGACGGACCTCACAAAGGATTTATGCCTCTTCGCGCTACAAAAGAGAGTGAATAGAAGTGTTGAAGTGTAGTCAAAGGACTTTAATCTCTTAGAAGTGTTTTGAGATGTCAAGAGCCACTACAAAGTGCCATTTTATGCTCAGACTGGGTTTGAGTGATGAAACTTCATTAAAGGCTTAGATTCAGCCTTTTAGCCTCTTCATGACATGATTAAGCACGCCATTAAGCTGTAGAAGTAGATCAACGAAAAGAAACAAGCATTATAGCTTATTCCATAGTTTTGTTTATTCTAGAATCTCATAGGAGTTTCAAATGGTGATATAGGGAGTTGTATCAAAAGACACAAATGGAGGCTTAAACAACACCTATCGATGCGAATATAAAGAATCAATGGTTTCATTGACAAGGTTTTCGCCATTTTCAAGCCGATAGACCTAAAAACGGATTTATGACTCTTCGAGATACAAATGAGAGTGAATAGAAGTGTGAAGTGTAGTCCGAGGACTTTAATCTCTCACAACTGTTTTGAATTTTTCAAGAGCCACTTCAGAGTGCCATTGTTTGCTCAGACTTGGTTTGAGTGATGAAACTTCATTAAAGGCTTAGATTCAGCCTTTTAGCTTCTTGATGACATGATTAAGCATGCCATTAAGGTGTAGAAGTAGATCAACAAAAGAAACAAGCATTATAGCTTATTCCATAGTTTTGTTTATTCTTAGAATCTCATAGGAGTTTCAAAAGGGGCATATGGGGAGTTGTATCAAAAAGACACAAAGGGAGGCTTAAACAACACGTATTGATGTGAATATGAAGAATCAATGGTTTCATTGACAAGGTTTTCGCCATTTTCAAGCTCGATAGACCTAAAAAGGATATTATGACTCTTCGAGATACAAATGAGAGTGAATAGTAAGTGTTGAAGTGTAACAAGGACTTTAATCTCTCACAACTGTTTTGAATTTTTCAAGAGCCACTTCAGAGTGCCATTGTTTGCTCTGCACTTGGTTTGAGTGATGAAACTTCATTAAAGGCTTAGATTCAGCCCTTTAGCTTCTCTTGATGACATGATTAAGCATGCCATTAAGGTGTAGAAGTAGATCAACAAAAGAAACAAGCATTATAGCTTATTCCATAGTTTTTTTTATTCTTAGAATCTCATAGGAGTTTCAAATTGTGCATATGGGGAGTTGTATCAAAAAGACACAAATGGAGGCTTAAACAACACCTATTGATGTGAATATAAAGAATCAATGGTTTCATTGACAAGGTTTTCGCCATTTTCAAGCTGATGGACATAAAAAAGGATTTATGACTCTTCGAGATACAAAAGAGAGTGAATAGAAGTGTTGAAGTGTAGTCAAAGGACTTTAATCTCTTAGAAGTGTTTTGAGATGTCAAGAGCCACTACAAAGTGCCATTTTATGCTCTGTACTGGGTTTGAATGATGAAACTTCATTAAAGGCTTAGATTCAGCCTTTTAGCTCTCTTCATGACATGATTAAGCACGCCATTAAGCTGTAGAAGTAGATCAACGAAAGAAACAAGCATTATAGCTTATTCCATAGTTTTGTTTATTCCTAGAATCTCATAGGAGTTTCAAATGGCGCATATAGGGAGTTGTAGCAAAAAGACACAAATGGAGGCTTAAACAACACCTATCGATGCGAATATAAAGAATCAATGGTTTCATTGACAAGGTTTTCGCCATTTTCAAGCCGATAGACCTAAAAAGGATTTATGACTCTTCGAGATACAAATGAGAGTGAATAGAAGTGTTGAAGTGTGAAGTGAGCCAAGGACTTTAATCTCTCACAACTGTTTTGAATTTTTCAAGAGCCACTTCAGAAGTGCCATTGTTTGCTCTCAGACTTGGTTTGAGTGATGAAACTTCATCAAAGGCTTAGATTCAGCCTTTTAGCACTCTTAATGATGTGATTAAACATGCCATTAAGGTGTAGAAGTAGATCAACGAAAGAAACAAGCATTATAGCTTATTCCATAGTTTTGTTTATTCTTAGTATCTCATAGGAGTTTCAAATGGCGCATATGGGGAGTTGTATCAAAAAGACACAAATGGAGGCTTAAACAACACCTATCGATGCGAATATAAAGAATCAATGGTTTCATTGACAAGGTTTTCGCCATTTTCAAGCCGATAGACCTAAAAACGGATTTATGACTCTTCGAGATACAAATGAGAGTGAAGAGAAGTGTTTAAGTGTTGTCCGAGGACTTTAATCTCTCACAACTGCTTTTGAATTTTTCAAGAGCCACTTCAGAGTGCCATTGTTTGCTCAGACTTGGTTTGAGTGATGAAACTTCATTAAAGGCTTAGATTCAGCCTTTTAGCTCTCTTGATGACATGATTACATGCCATTAAGGTGTAGAAGTAGATCAACAAAAGAAACAAGCATTATAGCTTATTCCATAGTTTTGTTTATTCTTAGAATCTCATAGGAGTTTCAAATGGTGCATATGGGGAGTTGTATCAAAAGACACAAATGGAGGCTTAAACAACACCTATTGATGTGAATATAAAGAATCAATGGTTTCATTGACAAGGTTTTCGCCATTTTCAAGCCGATAGACCTAAAAAGGATTTATGACTCTTCGAGATACAAATGAGAGTGAATAGAAGTGAAGTTGAAGTGTAGTCTGAGGACTTTAATCTCTCACAACTGCTTTTGAATTTTTCAAGAGCCACTTCAGAGTGCCATTGTTTGCTCTGACTTGGTTTGAGGATGAAACTTCATTAAAGGCTTAGATTCAGCCTTTTTTCTCTTTGATGACATGATTAACATGCCATTAAGTGTAGAAGTAGATCAACGAAAGAAACAAGCATTATAGCTTATTCCATAGTTTTGTTTATTCTAGAATCTCATAGGAGTTTCAAATTGTGCATATGGGGAGTTGTATCACAAAGACACAAATGGATGATCCAACAACACCTATTGATGTGAATATACAGAATCAATGGTTTCATTGACAAGGTGTCCGCCATTTTCAACCCGATGGCCATAAAAAGGATTTATGACTCTTCGAGATACAAAAGAGAGTGAATAGAAGTGTTGAAGTGTAGTGAAGGACTTTAATCTCCTAGAACTGTTTTGAGATATCAAGAGCCACTACAAATTTCCATTTTATGCTCTGTACTGGGTTTGAGTGATGAAACTTCATTAAAGGCTTAGATTCAGCCTTTTAGCTCTCTAGATAACATGATTAAGCACGCCATTAAGCTGTCGAAGTAGATCAACGAAAAGAAACAAGCATTATAGCTTATTCCATAGTTTTGTTTATTCTAGAATCTCATAGGAGTTTCAAATGGTGCATATAGGGAGTTGTATCAAAAAGACACAAATGGAGGCTTAAACAACACCTATCGATGTGAATATAAAGAATCAATGGTTTCATTGACAAGGTTTTCGCCATTTTCAAGCCGATAGACCTAAAAAGGATTTATGACTCTTCGAGATACAAAAGAGAGTGAATAGAAGTGTTGAAGTGTAGTCTGAGGACTTTAATCTCTCACAACTGTTTTGAATTTTTCAAGTGCCACTTCAGCGTGCCATTGTTTGCTCAGACTTGGTTTGAAGTGATGAAACTTCATTAAAGGCTTAGATTCAGCCTTTTAGCTCTCTTGATGACATGATTAAGCATGCCATTAAGCTGTAGAAGTAGATCAACGGAAAGAAACAAGCATTATAGCTTATTCCATAGTTTTGTTTATTCTTAGAATCTCATAGGAGTTTCAAATCGCGCATATGGAGAGTTGTAGCAAGAAGACACATATGGAGGCTTAAACAACACCTATTGATGTGAATATGAAGAATCAATGGTTTCATTGACAAGGTTTTCGCCATTTTCAAGCTGATAGACCTAAAAAAGGATTTATGACTCTTCGAGATACAAATGAGAGTGAATAGAAGTGTTGAAGTGTAGTCAGAGGACTTTAATCTCTCACAACTGTTTTGAATTTTTCAAGAGCCACTTCAGAGTGCCATTGTTTGCTCTGTACTTGGTTTGAGTGATGAAACTTCATTAAAGGCTTAGATTCAGCCTTTTAGCTCTCTTGATGACATGATTAAGCATGCCATTAAGCTGTAGAAGTAGATCAACGAAAGAAACAAGCATTATAGCTTATATCATCTTTTGGTTAGTCATTAGAATCTCATAGGAGTTTCAAATCGCGCATATGGGGAGTTGTATCAAAAGACACAAATGGAGGCTTAAACAACACCTATTGATGTGAATATAAAGAATCAATGGTTTCATTGACAAGGTTTTCGCCATTTTCAAGTCGACGGACATAAAAAAGGATTTATGACTCTTCGAGATACAAAAGAGAGTGAATAGAAGTGTTGAAGTGTATCAGAGGACTTTAATCTCTAGAACTGTTTTGAGATGTCAAGAGCCACTACAAAGTGCCATTTTATGCTCTCGATGGGTTTGAAGTGATGAAACTTCATTAAAGGCTTAGATTCAGCCTTTTAGCTTCTTCATGACATGATTAAGCACGCCATTAAGCTGTAGAAGTAGATCAACGAAAGAAACAAGCATTATAGCTTATTCCATAGTTTTGTTTATTCTAGAATCTCATAGGAGTTTCAAATGGTGCATATAGGGAGTTGTATCAAAAGACACAAATGGAGGCTTAAACAACACCTATTGATGTGAATATAAAGAATCAATGGTTTCATTGACAAGGTTTTCGCCATTTTCAAGCCGATAGACCTAAAAAGGATTTATGACTCTTCGAGATACAAATGAGAGTGAATAGAAGTGTTGAAGTGTAGTCCGAGGACTTTAATCTCTCACAACTGTTTTGAATTTTTCAAGAGCCACTTCAGAGTGCCATTGTTTGCTCTGACTTGGTTTGAGTGATGAAACTTCATTAAAGGCTTAGATTCAGCCTTTTAGCTTTCTTGATGACATGATTAAGCATGCCATTAAGGTGAGAAGTAGATCAACAAAAGAAACAAGCATTATAGCTTATTCCATAGTTTTGTTTATTCTTAGAATCTCATAGGAGTTTCAAATTGCATATGGGGAGTTGTATCAAAAAGACACAAATGGAGGCTTAAACAACACCTATTGATGTGAATATAAAGAATCAATGGTTTCATTGACAAGGTTTTCGCCATTTTCAAGCCGATAGACCTAAAAAGGATTTATGACTCTTCGAGATACAAATGAGAGTGAATAGAAGTGTAGTTGAGTGTAGTCTAAGGACTTTAATCTCTCACAACTGTTTTGAATTTTTCAAGAGCCACTTCAGAGTGCCATTGTTTGCTCTGTACTTGGTTCGAGTGATGACACTTCATTAAAGGCTTAGATTCAGCCTTTTAGGTTTCTTGATGACATGATTAAGCATGCCATTAAGTGTAGAAGTAGATCAACGAAAGAAACAAGCATTATAGCTTATTCCATAGTTTTGTTTATTCTAGAATCTCATAGGAGTTTCAAATTGTGCATATAGGGGAGTTGTATCAAAAAGACACAAATGGAGGCTTAAACAACACCTATTGATGTGAATATAAAGAATCAATGGTTTCATTGACAAGGTTTTCGCCATTTTCAAGCCGATGGACCTAAAAAGGATTTATGACTCTTCGAGATACAAAAGAGAGTGAATAGAAGTGTTGAAGTGTAGTCAGAGGACTTTAATCTCTCAGAACTGTTTTGAGATGTCAAGAGCCACTACAAAGTGCCGTTTTATGCTCTGTACTGGTTTGAGGATGAAACTTCATTAAAGGCTTAGATTCAGCCTTTTAGCTCTCTTCATGACATGATTAAGCACGCCATTAAGTCTAGAAGTAGATCAACGGAAAGAAACAAGCATTATAGCTTATTCCATAGTTTTGTTTATTCTAGAATCTCATAGGAGTTTCAAATGGTGCATATAGGGAGTTGTATCAAAAGACACAAATGGAGGCTTAACCAACACCTATTGATGTGAATATAAAGAATCAATGGTTTCATTGACAAGGTTTTCGCCATTTTCAAGCTCGATAGACCTAAAAACGGATTTATGACTCTTCGAGATACAAATGAGAGTGAATAGAAGAAGGTTAAGGTAGCTAAGGACTTTAATCTCTCACAACTGTTTTGAATTTTTCAAGAGCCACTCAGAGTGCCATTGTTTGCTCTCAGACTTGGTTTGAGTGATGAAACTTCATTAAAGGCTTAGATTCAGCCTTTTAGCTCTCTTGATGACATGATTAAGCATGCCATTAAGCTGTAGAAGTAGATCAACGAAAGAAACAAGCATTATAGCTTATTCCATAGGTTTGTTTATTCTTAGAATCTTATAGGAGTTTCTAATGGTGAATATGGGGAGTTGTATCAAAAAGACACAAATGGAGGCTTAAACAACACCTATTGATGTGAATATAAAGAATCAATGGTTTCATTGACAAGGTTTTCGCCATTTTCAAGCTGATAGACCTAAAAACGGATTTATGACTCTTCGAGATACAAATGAGAGTGAATAGAAGTGTTGAAGTGTAGTATGAGGACTTTAATCTCTCACAACTATTTTGAATTTTTCAAGAGCCACTTCAGAGTGCCATTGTTTGCTCTGTACTTGGTTTAAGTGATGAAACTTCATTAAAGGCTTAGATTCAGCCTTTTAGCTTTCTTGAT